>JAYXIM010037146.1:0-86522 GCA_037575425.1 Anastrepha fraterculus | reverse complement strand
TCTCCCGACCAAACTGCGTACACTGTGGATCTCCTGATTTCAACGTGACTCACCTCATAACAACAAACCATCGGATTATCTTGCACAAACAGAAGACTGTCATATAGAGCTGATTGCAAAATTTGTTACACTTTGTAAACTTAATATAGTATAACTCCATAATTTTTTCTAACAATAAAAAACAAATGTTTACTTAACAAAACTTAGATTTAAGAGCCTGGACTTAATATGCCCAGCAGTTATAATGTCCGTTTCTAAATATTTTTATTTGCCAGAAATGTTAATATTTTCTTCTTTAGTTATAAATTCTCTTAACTCATATTAAACGATCTCTATATAGTTATAATAAATATAAATTAATTTTTACTTAAGCCGAAGGTCCTGGCAGCCAGTGCTTTAGTATTTAAGTGGAACAATTATTTATAATTGTTTTTCATTTAAATAAATAATAAAAAAAAAAGAAATATTAATAAAAACATTAAAACCACAGGTATTTTAACAACTAGACGTCACTAATTATAAATTCGGTATATATATATCATAATTTATATTTATATATCATTATTTATATTTTTATATTTATATATACAAATA
Source organism: Anastrepha fraterculus (assembly GCA_037575425.1). Taxonomy (NCBI): domain Eukaryota; kingdom Metazoa; phylum Arthropoda; class Insecta; order Diptera; family Tephritidae; genus Anastrepha; species Anastrepha fraterculus. Next base: position 85,928 of record JAYXIM010037146.1, on the reverse strand, counting down.
ACCCATTATATAAATATTATTGTTATATTTATTTGTACATAAACATAATGCTAACATATATAACATCATTATTATATATATTTTTATATGAACATAACAACAATAATATATATATATATGTATATATATATGTATATAAACATAATAATGCACACAAACCCAAATATAAAAACACATAACATAACATAACATAACATAACATAACATAACATAACATAACATAACATAGCATAACATAACATAACAAAACATAACATAACATAACATAACATAACATAACATAACATAACATAACATAACATAACATAACATAACATAACATAACATAACATAACATAACATAACATAACATAACATAACATAACATAACATAACATAACATAACATAACATAACATAACATAACATAACATAACATAACATAACATAACATAACATAACATAACATAACATAACATAACATAACATAACATAACATAACATAACATAACATAACATAACATAACATAACATAACATAATATAACATACATAACAATACAAGATAACCACGCATGAGCAAGTTACGACGCATTTGATGTATACATAACATAGATTAAGACTTTTTTGGTTTTTTGCTTTCTGATGATTTTTCACCGCTGTATCGTGGCACCAGGGTGCATCAGGTTTTTATGACGTCATTGCATTAATATTAATAACAATTCTGATTTGTGATATTTTTTAGTAAAAATTTGTGTGAGTATAGTTGAATATATGTTAAATAAATTAAAATCCGTCCGATCCTCAAATAATCATCCCTACTTATAAAAAAAATTCATTAAAATCATTTAATTTTCACGCGTTCACAATGGTGTTCCCCCTTAAGGGGAGCCGGCTTTAGAGGCTTCAAAATATCGGATTTCATAAATGTCTTCCCAAACTATCCAAGAATGTGTCCTCAACATTTCAGATGCAAATTCAAAATATTTTCGGAGTTGCAGAAGAAGTTGTTAGCAAGCGTCGAGCAGGTATACGAGCGGCCGGATCGATCGAAGTGCGATTTCTCGGTTTTTTATTTTTATGATTTTTCCTAATTGGTGGGAAAGATAGGGAAAAAGTTAAACATCCTATCGAAACGAGATTACATTGAATGTATTCGGAATTAAATTCTATTTTAGTTGAACCTAAAACACCTTAAGAAAGTTATGACTAACCCGCTTTTTAAACAATCTAAAGTGAATTTGTTTTTCCAAAAAAATAATTTTTTTTTTTTAATTAGCAAAAAATTGTTGAGTTTCTCACTTTTTGTTTAATTTTTTTGGGTTTTTGATTTCAGATGAAAATTGCGACCTGCATCTTTCCCGCCGCACGACACATGCACATTCGAGGCGCCCCGGAAAAATGCTTTTACCAGGCGTATCATGACATATAGTTTAATGAAAAAATTTGAGAAGACTGTTGAAATATATAACAAGAAAACCTGAAATTTTCGTTTCAATCGAATATTTCTTTCCTTCCCAAAAAAAATACGGAAAAATCGATTTTTTGAAGCCTTTAAAGCAGGCTCCCCCTTAAGTGACAACCATAGAAACAAGCTGCGCAATACAGGCACCTACTCATTTGCATATTTTTTGCCATTTTCTTATCCTGAGTTTACAAACTTTTTTTTATTTATTTATATTCTGCAGTTTCACATATTTACGAGTATTATTTTTATTGGAAAAATTGTTTGGAAATTTTTCTTTTGAAGAGCAAAAACTCAAGTGCATCCACGTGCGGCACACACACGCCTGCCTACAACTTTCCGAACTGCTTATACATCGCAGAAATGTCATGTGATTAAAAGCTAACCTCACTTGAGCGACACAACTGTAAATACTCAGTGCGCTTGCCACTTGAGGTGCTCGTTTGTTCCATTTTTTTTCGCCTCTATTTGAATTTGCTGTTATTAAGATTTTCAATCCCAAAAGAATTTTCGCTCTCACTTTTATTTAATTTTCACAAAGCCAAAAACAAATCGACGAATTAATAAAGAGAAAAAATTCTATTTGTACTAAATTGCCAGGCTGTTGTACGAGTCGTATGAGTGCTTTGTCAATTTCCGTGCTGCTTACCAACTGCATGAGTGCTCTTGTATTTGCCATATGCAAACGTTGACAATTGTCAACAACATTACACAGCACAAGCACTGATTAGGGTTGCTTATCCTTCATTTGCTGTCACTTGAAATTATTGTTTATGAGATTTTACCATTTCAATTTAACATTTCAAGGAGCGCATCCTTTGTTTTGATCGTCTCTCTCGCATGTGAGTGGAAATGCTTCTGGCGTATGTGCGACTTAGCCTAAGTACAAAATACCGGTGCACATGCACGTAGCCGGTGGCAGTATTGAGTGCCTGTGTATTTGAATTGAAATTAATATGTGTCACATCCACTGATACTTTGACATTTCATTTGAATGAACGCATTCCGGGTAATATATCTGAAATACAAGCAAGCCACTTCAGCAGCAGCTTGTGGTTTGGCTAAAATTCCATGCCAAGTGGATTGACTACAGTTCTATGGAATTTGCGTGCGGGTGCTTCCGTTTTCGGAATTTCGAATATGTCACATTAAGTGCACATGGCTTAATTTACGTGGAATGGAATATTTATTTTTGTAGTATTTTATTGGTAAATATGGCAAATTTCGGCTCACGCGTATGCCCCCATAATATTTCAATGCAAAATTGGTGGAAGTGAAGTGCGCCATTGGGTTATGAAAGTACAAGTAAAGTGGAAAATACTAATATTAGCTTGGGGAAAAGAAGCCCATTATTTTCTCGGTAAATGGCAGAGCGCTAATACCATAATGGAAGTCAACAAAGAAAAAAGTTGGTAAATTTTACCGCTTTCATTTGATAAAGGCGTAAACGGAAGCCAGGCCGCTGAAATTGTGAATGGTGTGTATGGAGGATGGTTCCGTGTGTAGAAGTCCACGCAAATGGTGAAAGTTCCTTATTGCCATTCACTGTGGGTTACCCAGGACGATTCTTCTGCATGCGGTCCAAGCTGCTCACTACGCTATGCCCAAGTATCCTGTGGGTAGCTTCCGAGTGAGAGTGAGCTAATGTTAGAAGGCATGGCATCACAGGATATCTGGTTGCGCGCTACGTTTGGTACCCGCCACATAAAAATCCTTCCCTAATGAACCCGACAATAAAGCCTTGGATGAGAATTGCAGGCCAAAATCGCGTAAGAGGCTACCGCGCCAATCAAGAAGGCGAAGTTTATAATGCCGATACTGTAACAGCTAATTACGTGAAATTCTGGTTAACCCATTACAGCCTAACGCTCGATATATCGGACATGAGTTAAATTAAATTTGTATCAAGCAAGTGTGTTGTGGAGGTGGCTTAAAGGTTGTAATCGAAAGAAAACTATTTCTTCAACAATGGCAACCCTTCATTTGTCGACCCATCGCAAAGAGTTCCCGTTATTTTAAATTTTTCAGTATGGCGGATTGCAAGCAGACTTTTTCGCGTAAAGGGTAAAATATTTTTTTATATTTTTTTGGTATATTTTTAGCAAACAATTTTAGTGACAAGTGTTTATTAGTGCATAAGTGTGTTAGTAACCAAACATAAAAAGTTGTGAAGTTTGCCTCATTATCAAACATTTACGGTCGTATTTAGTTGTGGCGTCCGATATATCGAACCTTATGCATAGCAGGCTCTAATTGGTTTGGTTTTTTGCGTTTTCCAGATTGACTGTAGATGAAATTTTGAGCCTTTTGGAGAGCGATGATGGAAATATTAACTATGAAAATATTATTTACGTAGAGCCACCAATCGAACTTGAAGGCCAAGCCACAGATGAGGACAGTGCTAAATCGAATGAAGAACACGATGATAATTTGAACCATTTAGGACGTAAGTTATTGCGAACTAAGTGCGAACTCCGTCGTTTTCACACAAGTAGGGGATCTAATCAAGATCAGTGTCTGCACGAGTCCTCTTCTAGTAGCGATAGCGAAGATGATGTACCACTTTCGACTTTAAAGAAAGGGTTACAACCAGCCAAGAAAAGAAGAGTTGACTTATGGAAGAAACAAATCCCAAATTTTTCTTGCATAGAATTCAGCCAACCATCAGAAGAAGCTTTTCACTGTAAGACTCCTCCAGAAAATTGTCCTCTGAAAGATGTAAAAATGTTTAAGAGTGAAGACCGAGGCTACACCGATTTCAGGACGGCCGTCGAAGTATTTGTGTGTCGCTGGAAAGATAACAATGTAGTTACGGTCGCAACCAATTTCGAAAACATGACAATGACAACTGCCACGAGGTGCTCACACGTGAATAAAGCAAAAATTGCACTCCGCCATTAATTAATTTCTAACTATAATAAGTATGTGAGTGGAGTGGATAAATGCGATCAGGCGATTGCAAATTTGCGTACAAGGATGCGGATAAGGAAATGGTGGTGGCAAATTTTTGCCTATTTCGTTGATGTTTCAATTGTAAATGGATGGTTACTTGCGAAAAAAGTTAGCTGTAATAAGGACACTGAGTCCTTGTTTACATTTAGGAGGCATGTGGCTCGAACTCTGCTTGTGACACACGGAACACCCCCACATCAAGGACGAAAGCCAGCTGCACCATTGTCCACTACACGGTTTGATTGCCTCAACCATTGGATTGTTCCAATAAATTCCGAACGCCGTTGTGCAAATAAGTGTGGTGGGAAATCAAAATACAAATGCCAAAAATGTGAAGTAGGCCTCCATCCTAAGTGTTTATGGAGTATCATGTAGAGCCCATTACCTAAATATATTTTATATATAACTAATTTACTTGTATTTCTTCATTTTCAGTAATATTTTAAATAAATTTCGCTAGAAGCATTTGGTTTTTTTTATTTCTCATGAGATAGCTTGAGGTGCCGGTATGCATAACGTTCGATAAATCGGACGGCTTGTTTACAACAAACCACAGACAAATGTGTAACTTTTCTTTCACCACTCGATTTATGTGATCTCCATAACCCGAAATTTTCACAGAAATTCATTATAAGTATTAGGACAAATTTTATGCAGTAATGGGTTAATATGTCGGAAATGTTGATAAAATTACAAAAATAATCGAAATGTTGTTCCACAAATGGAGGGACCTACAGTTTCAAGCCGACTCCAGACGTTTTTATGAGGAGCTTTTTCGTCGCAGAAATACACTCGGAGGTTTGCCATTGCCTGCCGAGGGTCGACCGCTATTAGAAAAATGTTTTTCTTAATTTGATGTTTCACCGAGATTCGAACCTACGTTCTCTCTGTGAATTCCGAATGGTAGTCATGCACCAACCCATTGTGGCATCGCCCAGAAGCTAAAGATGGCAAAAATAATGGCTTTATTTTTCCCCAAACTCATATTACAAGTTGGCGCAAAATTAATCACCCTATCGGAAGATTTATAATTTTTGCAAATGTCATCGTATGTCAGTCGCATTGGACACTTGTTAAAAAGTTATTGAAAATCAAATTTAGATGATTAATTTTGTGCCATCTTGTACAAAAGGATCTCACAAAATTCGAAGACTTAAGGTCTCTTGCTCTTCTCTTGTTTCTGCATGTTTGGAAGACGTAGACAAATATTCGGGATTTTCATAGTCTAAATAAAATTCTTCAAAATCAAATCTGAGAAATTATATTGAGCCTTATCATTTCTCAGATTTGATTTTGAAGAAAGATTGATGCAGAAAGATACTGCACTCATTTCTAATAAGCCTTCAAGCTCTTTTCTATGTTTTGAAAGTAGATAATAAACTGAGCAGGCTAAAACGGTGAGGCGGTTTGTTACAAAACCATTCTTGGATTTCGCAGCCATCGCAACATAACTTTTTGGAATGACCCACTCCAAATTGCTACATATCTTGTGCTGACCTGAGCCTGAAGATCCCTTGCGACTTCTGGCCATAACAATACCACATCCAAAACCAGTTCTTTTAATAAGCCCAGAATGAAGCTGGGTTGGACGAGAATTTTTACTTGTTCTGTTCGCTACGGCAATGCATTCGGGGAGTAAGTGCAGTGGTGTTTGGCCTAGCTCCTTTTCCTATTTGTGGCGTTCGCCTTGATGTTGTTCCACAAATGGCGGGGCCTACAGTTTTAAACGAAATGTCAAATGTTTTTTTATGAGAAACAAGTCTATGCAGATGGCGACGAAATCAGCGACAACCTTTGAAAATGCCAGTAAATATTACCACTTTGTGCTCACGTTTGCTTGTGAGATGTTTGAATCTCTTTCGATTTTACGCTGCAACTAAAGACTGGCGTAACCCCATAGTTTAGTGCCCACTTACATCCCGTAGCCTTAGCTATTTACTTCTGAGCTGATCTATTTCATGGCTTGGAAGGGTTCAGGCCCATTAGCCAAAGTATCCACTATCTTATTCCCAGCCCTTATGCTTCATGACCCATAAAAGTAGAACGCGATTGAGCGTCCTTAAGAGATTTTATATCTCTATACATTAAAGACTATAGAAAATTTCACCTCAAAAGAAGGCAAGGTCTTGAGTGCAATCTGATTGTCGCTGAAATTTGTGTTCTGCTCATTCTCGCGGCTTATTATTTGTTAGATCTCTGCTGATGTCGTCCACTAGTTTGATGGCGTCCACTTACGGCGCAGATAGCTCTGCTTTTGGTACTAAATATTCCCGCGTCTATGACTTCGGAAGTTTTCGTGCTATCTGTGTAAGAGTTCAGGTTATACTCTTTGAGTTCCTTGTCAAGAGCAGAAATGCTCTCGTTTACTCCATTACGCAGCTCAACACTGAACTTTTCTTTCAAATTTGTCTGTCAAGGCTTGAAGTATTATTATCATTGTCTTAAATATCTGAGAATTTTGGGTTACAGCCTCTGGATTTTTCGGCTAGACGTTTGCACAGCATGAGGCCCTTGGTATGGGTTGAGTGTTGCTATCAACACCACACCTACTTGTAATATTTAACGGCTTAGCGGGTGAGAATTTTTACCCAACCAAGTGACATTACAATTGGTGTTCCGGCTTACGTGACCTCCTCTACATTTGCATATAGAGTGGCGACCACTATAACCCAATCTTTTTGTCCTTTCAGACAATGAAAGAAGAAACTGTCAAATATGCCAAAAATTTAAAAGATAAAGAATAAAACATTGACAAAGTCCTTCAAAATAAATATAAAAAAATGTATTAATAAGTAGAGAATTCATTTTTTTTTTTATCAGTCATTCGTTCTTCACTCACAAGCCTTTTTAAATTGATGTGATTGATAAATAATATATAAATATATTTTTTAAGGGGTTAAGGGTGGTCAGAGGACCATAGAGAAACATAGCATTAATACATCATGCTTCGACTTGTCTTTAGCAAAATTTCAAAAAAAAAGTAATCTCTTGCGCGTATCCTCACAAGTCTTTGGAGATTCATCTAAAATCAATCGGACAAGAGAAATTAGTTTTATTAATAGATAATCTTGTGCCTGATCGAAGCTTTTTTTCACAATTAACAATATGTCGGCCTCAGGAAATATCAGGCACGAGTTTTTTATGATTTTCAAAAGCAGTATAAATTTTATTGAAATCTGCCAAGCGGGTTTTAAGCTACTGTGATCACCACTTCAAAAAACATAGTTTTGGGAAAAACGCATTTAAAGTTTTGCAGCTGCTAGCTACTTGCTCTCGAACGCTCCGGAGTGCCCAAGCGCCCTTCGTTAACTGTTAAATTACTCAAAAGTATATATCATTTCACTCCATTTTTTTCCACTTCAAATTTTCACAAAATATTTTCAAAATATTATCAAGGGTGGTTAAATTTTAAGGGCCGATGTTGAATATAAACCACACCTAAACGTCAAACTTTTTTATGCATTTGACATTTTTCAATTTCAGATTAACTCAATTTGAACCATCAAAAGGCACATAATCAAACAACGCGTTAAAGTTATTCAGGCTTATTGTGAAACCTGGCGTTCAAATCAAAATGTATATCGCGCACTTCATCTTCAGTGATGAGGCATATTTTCACCTCAGTGGATTTACAATAAGCAGAATTGCGGCATTTGGGCGAATGATAATCCAAGAGTGATTCCCGAAAAACCAACTCACCCACAAAGAGTGACTGTTTGGTGCGGTTTATGAGCCGGCGGCATCATTGGCCCTTTTTTTCAAAATGAGACCAGTCAGGCAGTTACTGTGATTAGTGTTCGCTATCGTGAGATGATAACGAACTTTTTGTGGCCCGAATTGGAAGATATGGATGTGGACGATATGTGGTTTCAACAGGACGGTGCCACTTGTCACACAGCTAACGAAACAATGGCTCTTTTGCGCGAAAAATTTGATGGCCGAATAATCTCACGTCGCGGCGATGTCAATTGGCCGCAAAGATCATTTGATTTAACACCGTTGGACTTCTTTCTTTGGGATTATTTCAAAGAAAAGATGTACGTCAATAAGCCAGCAACAATTCAATAGCTAAAAGATGAGATAATTCGGCACATTAACGGCATATAACCTCAATTATGCGTCAGCGTCATCGAAAATTTGGACCATCGGATGGAGGTGTGACGCCGAAGCCGCGGCGGCCATTTGCCAATATTTTATTCCGTGCGTAATTGAGCTACATCAATATTATCATAATAAAGAGAATTGATAATAATTTCCTAGAAAAATTGTATTTCATTCAAAATCAAGACCGGCCCTTGAAACTTAACCACACTTTACTTTAAGAAAACGTAAAAAAAATCAACCCCTTAAATGAAACAATATGTATCATATATCGTGCAATGAAAACAATTTTTGTTTTCGAAGCGAAAAAAAGCATTAGAAAAATAGTGAAAGTGCTAAGGAATCTGTTAATTATTTCCAACTTTGCAGTGATGAGTTTTAGAGATTGAAAGTTATCGATTCTACAAGCATTGAAGATGAACCGGTCCATTGAAGATGGACGTCCGAAAATTGTACCAGAAATCATTGAATGAGTGTATGAAATGATTTGTGGAGTTCCAAGCATGAGCGAGCTGGAAATAGCTGATAACACTGATGAATGACTACTCCACCTAAGATGAAAAAATACATATAAAAAAGGTATTCAGAGGACAAGTGTTGCATTTGCTAAACATTCTATGGAACAGTATTTGATGACTGATATTGGATTATTGATGAATCATTCAAATAAGTTTTTTGATATTGATAATTTCCATATTAAATACAGTAAAATAAAAATGTAAACAATTTCTTTAAAAAATGTAGAATATTTTATTTTTGCTTTCTTACTTTTCATCCAACCTCATTTCCGACATGGCTCTCTTCTAATTTCTTAATCAGCCAATTAATTAATCTGAAACTGAGCCAAAACTAACTCCAATTTAATTGAACGATATCTTACTGTCGATATAATTGAAATGGGAGCTCTTGCTGTTTAATGTTTGCGGTTTTTCCTAACGTCAATTTTCTTAGTATTCAATAAACTACTTATACTTGTACTGACTGTCATATGATGCGAACACACAAATACATATATAGAAACTGCGTTGGCTCCCTTCTACGCTTTTGTGGATGGGAGCGTACACTGGTGGTAAATTTCATACACTCACTGTTTTTTTTTCTTAAAATTTCTATTTCTAAAATTTTCTCCCTTGTGAAGTTTTGTCAGAGGAATTGGTTGCCCTAAAACTCTATTGACTACTTAGGCCGTTAATATTCAGAAGCGCTTGTGCCAGGCAAAATGGATACGTATTCACAGCATTTTATGAACTTTTCTAAGTAAAAACAAAAGCATGCATTTTTACAGGGCTGAGTGCAACATTGAACAATTTGTGCACCGAGGAAGGGTACATTTTTTTCAAAGAAACGAAATCACCATAAGCGAAAATATCAAAATTAAAACCAATCATTTTCGAGTTTAAGAAAATTTATATTTATTTTTGCCGTAGCCATAGCCATAGATACCCTGTAAAATTTCGAAAAAAAAATTTGTTTTTTTTTTTTAATAAAATATTAATATAACCTTTTAAGAATATTTTTAGAACGTAAGAAAAAATTTTTAGAACGTAAATTTAAGTATTTCTTATATTTTACATCCTCAACCGTGACGACTCTATTTTTTGCGTTCGAGCTCTGGGAGAGGCATACATATGTAGTTACGTTGCCGACTTTAGACGCGTTTTTCTCAAAACTATATTTTTCGAATTGGCGTAGGCGATAACTCGAAAAGTTATTGACCGATCCCCATGAAATTTTGAACACATCTGTTTTATGATATTACTTTCTATGCTTTTCAAATTTTCGAAAATTTCTCAAAAAAATAATTTTTCCGAAGCAAAAGAAGTAGGAAAATTCGCCCCAAAACAAATTTTTTTTTTTTAAGCATTTTATTGCGCACATTTTTTCTTTTTTCCATTTTTTTTCATATAGAAATTATGACATTAATAAACAAAAAAATGTTTGGTTTTTTGTGTTCAGGTCACTGACGCTGATGCTACAATGCCCGCCGATTGAGAAGCCCCGCTGCGACCTTCCTGTAAGAATTGAGTGTACATCCGCCATTTTGAATGATTAAAAGAAAAAAAATGTATACTATTTTAATGTATAAATAAACTGAATGCCAATTTTGAAAAAAATATATTGACTTCTTCATTTTAAATAATTTTAATAAAAATCAGGGAAAATATGGCCGTTTACAGGTATCTGTCCCCTTAAAGTCGTTACTGGTATTGTAGCCGAAGCGGCTTTAATCGCGACTTTCAAATGTAGAACTACCTTGAAATAATACTCCAAGGATTCATATTGGGTGCGAGGGGGCCAGTCGGGAGTTGTAATATTTCTTTGACTAAGAAACTTATTTGTCTCTAGAATGATGAAATGGCGTGACCTTGTTGGGCAATGAAATCAAGACTTGCTCTCTCTGCCATCCATCTATTCATGGTCTCCAAAACAATCACAATAGTTGGAGCAGTTCACGCAAATTTAGCGAAAAGATTAGTTCCAAATTCAGCTCTACACCATTACTTCGCCTGCTGATGCTCGGCTAATGGAAATTTCTTTGTCATGCCAATAGTATTTAAATCCTTCTCGTACAACTAAGTTCAATACTGTTTTTAATGGTGACCAGAAAGTCTTACGGTACCTAATACCCCTGAATATTTTTTTTTGGTAAAGAGCAATCGTTTGGATTTGTTAGTTAATGGGAGTTTCTTAAGACGCTTGGTAAAGCCTACTATTCGTCGCGCACCTCTACTCTTTATTGGCAAATAAAATTTACGTGAAAATTTCATAAGTTTTTATTTAGTAGCCGGTCTCATTACCTCTTCTTTTTTGACTTGAAGTAACTTTCTTGATTGTGTGAATCTTTGAGTGACAAAAGCAAATACACATTTTTTATTTTAAGAAATCACCAGAAAAGTGCGCCGTTTGCCACCACTGTATGAATGTATAGGTACAAGTGTGTGGCAGGAATGAGGAAAGGCATCCAAAGTCGAACTGATTGCGCACCCACCTGAAATCCATCAGCAGGAATTTGTATTTCAATCAAGTCAAATGGAACCAAAATGATTTTTCCAGATTAAAGGATAATAATGAGACATTCAGCGTAGCAAACAAACGATACGGAATACATAAACAAAAGAAAAAATGACAATAATAAATAAAAACCAAGCAAGAAATAAATACAAGAACGAATGCGAACAAAGACAAAGCGATCCGCAAGCAACCACAGCGCCAAATGAATCACAATCAACGACTGACAAGGCAAGGTGCTGTGCAACAGCGTCAGCAACAAAAAAATAACAAAAACATGCCGAGCAAAAACAATGAAGCCAAAAAATGTGGCTTGGCAAACTGTTGCCAAAGCCGCCGTACGCAGCAGACAATGCAGACAGTCAGAGAAACTCGTCCCAGAACTGCTATTGGATGCTGTTGCTCGCTGTGTTGCAACAAAATCGGCTGCGATGACAGTGGCGGAAGCAAAGCGCTCAACGGCGACAACAATAATTCATTGTCAAGGCGATACAAGTTGCAGCTATGAATGGCAAAAAAAATGTATAGCAACAAAAAACATGTGCGTGTGTATGTGCAACATGTAGGCACCGACTGGCTGGCAGCAGATTGCTGAGGGGTGCCGCAGTTGCAGAACAATGAAAGTTGAAGCTGCAAGGGAATACGACGAGACGACGACAGCCAGCGAGCAGGAAGCAGGCACAACCGCAGCAGCAGTCGCCATTAAAGCCGCACAAAAAATGCCACAGCCAGGTGAATGGCTGTGGGGTGGCAGCAAACGGGCGGGAATGGTGAAGCAGCTGCCACAATAAGACAACTAAGAGACTCAAGTGCCTCGAATCGGATACAACTCAGCGTAAGGAGCCAGCCTGTACGAGCTGTCTTGGCGAATGACGCAGGCACAAAGTCACAAGGAATGCGAATCGCTACAATTCTGGATTGAGAGGTTGGCTGACTCGTTGGCTGCTGCCTCCGACAGACATTGCTGTGAAATTAATTTAATAAATTGCATTCAACTCCGCGCACCAATGCAAGATACGCGCATACCTGCAATAAGCAAAACAAGGCATACTTGGATTATCGTGGATGGCAAAGCCGTAGTTATGGTTGCGGACGCAGTGCGCCAAGGTTGAGTTGCTAACTTTTGCCGCAGGCAAACTGCATTATGCGACACCACACCACACCACACACACATACATGCGCGCGCTTATTGGCACTTTAGCCACAATTCGCAATTGACTGCCAGCGGGGACTTTGAAACAATCAGTGAGGCGACAATACGCTCCAGAATGTTCAAGTGCAACAAATGCCGGACGCAGCTGAGATATTCATGAGACGGTTTATTTGTGACACTGCAGTGCTGATCAAAAGTTGAAAAGCTGCTAAATGGCGTGGTCGTTGTGACTTGTGCGTGGGCTTTGGCAGGAATGTGACGCGTTGTTGCTCATAAATGTGTTTTGGTTATTTTTTTGTAATGGCGCGCTGAGTAGAGCTGGGATGTGCACATGTTGCGAATCAAAGGAGTGGCTGCTGCGCTGTGTGTGCGCGTCCAAGGTGCATGAGGCAGGTTTGAGAAAATTTCATTTAAAGCAACTAAATGCGAAAAATATTCCATGCGCTAAAATGGGTTGTTCTTTTAGGGCTTATTCCGTTTTTAATTTTCTTGTGATTACTTTCTAATAAAGGTGCGGTTAATACAAATAAAAATGTGTGTGAAATAATAGAAAACTTAAAGTAGGCGATAACAGGAAATATTTTAAAGCGCCAAGAAACTCTAGAGTTGATTCTAAAAAAAGACAAAAAATGTTGGTCTATAAAATTAAAATGAGGCATAAAAATGTGGTTTCAGTTGAATTAAAAATCAATATAAAGTACCTGGGACGTCTTTAAGCGACGGAAAGGTCCAGATAAAATCTTTAGTGTTACTAATAATACCCAATACCTGAAATTCCAATGCCGAGCGCCACACGACGTTGACCTCTTTGGCCCTATTGAACCCGTGACTGGTGTGAAACAAAGGCGTATACTATCCCCTCTTCTATTTTTAGTAGACATTGACGACGTTCGAAACAGCGCTCTCGATAGCAACTCCGTCAGGGTAATTCTCTGGAATCCTATCAGTGTGGAGCATTTAGACAACCTTGACTATGCCGACAATGCACTCTTACCATGGAATGGCGGACACATGCAGAGCAAACTTAATGATCTAAGCCCCGAAGCCAAAAACGTGGGACTGCTAACCAATGAGGGGAAAACTGAGTGCATGGAAATCATCACCTTGCTACAAAACGGGTTAACAATTTATGGGGAAGCATATTGATAAGCGGAGGATGGTTCCATGTGTAGAAGTCCACGCAAGTGGGGAAAGTTACTGATCGCCATTCACTTGGGAGTGGGCAGGACGATTCTTCTGCATATGGTTCAAGCAGCTCACAACGGCCGGGACTAGTCCACGTATCCTCTGGGTAGCTTCCGAACACCCGTTCGGGAGTGAGCTAAAGTGAGAAGGCGAAACATTCTAGGATAGCTGGTTGTGCGCTGGGTTTGGGACCCGCCACTTAAAAAACTCCCCCAATGAAAACATACACAAAGCCTCGGATGAGAACTTCCAACACTGATGACAACCCGTGCAAACGAAATAAGGAATACGATTTGAGGGCATGCCCCAGGAATGTCCGGTCCCTTAATGGGGAAGGTGCCTCTGCCCGGCTGGTTGATGTCCTCGTGAGAGTAAAGGCTGACATCACTGCCATCCAAGAGATGCGATGGACGGGGCAAGGTAAGAAAACCATAGGACCTTGCGACGTCTACTACAGCTGACATGTAAAGGAGCGGAAATTCGGTGTCGGATTTGTTGTGGGAGAGAGACTTCGTCGCCAAGTACTGTCGTTCACTCCGGTGGACGAGCGTCTCGCAATAATCCGCATCAAAGCGCGATTTTTTAACATCTCGCTAATTTGCGCCCACGTCCCGACGGAAGAGAAGGACGATGCGACCAAATATTCCTTCTATGAGCGCCTGGAACGTTCCTATGAGCGCTGCCCCCGCCACGACATAAAAATCGTGCTTGGCGACTTCAATGCCAGGGTGGGCAAGGAGGAATTTTTGGTCCCACAGTCGGAAAATTCAGCCTGTACAACGAAACATCCGGTAACGGACAGAGGCTGATCGACTTCGCCGGGGCCCGAAACATGGTAGTCTGCAGCACCCGATTCCAGCATAAAAAGATACACCAAGCTACCTGGCTGTCTCCTGATCGAAAAACGCGAAACCAGATCGATCATGTTGTGATAGATGGAAGACACGCTTCTAGTGTATTAGATGTACGTACGATCCGAGGAGCCAACATCGACTCGGATCATTACCTTGTTGCAGCCAAGCTGCGCACCCGCCTCTGTGCAGCAAAAAACGTACATCTACCTACGCAAAGAATGTTCGACATCGAAAAGCTGCAATCACAACAGACAGCCAAAAGATTCGCCACTCGACTCTCACTCCTGCTCTCGGAGAGCACTGCCCAACAAACCGGCATGCGCGAGCAATGGAGCAACATTTCTCGTTCTCTACGTACGGCCGCCGAAGAAGAAATCGGATTCCGGCGAGCCCGAAAAAACAATTGGTACGACGAGGAATGTCATGCTGCCGCAGAAACAAAAGATGCCGCCTATAGAGCCACGCTGCGATCGGGCGCAACGCGAGCCATGTGGGATCGCTACAGAGAGCTGAAAAAGGAAGAGAGACGTATTATCCGACAGAAGAAACGAGAGGCCGAAATACGTGAATGCGAGGAGCTTGAGATGCTGGCCAACAGGAACAACGCCCGAAAATTTTACCAGAAAGTTCGGCGGCTTACAGAAGGTTTTAAGACCGGGGCGTTTTCCTGTAAGAACAAAGACGGCGATCTGGTGACTGACGTACAGAGCAATCTTAAATTATGGAAGGAACACTTCTCGAACCTGTTAAACGGTTACAGCTGCGCATGTCATAGAGAATGTGAAGATCCCGATACCCCAATCGTTGACGACGGAATTGTCGTTCCGTTACCCGACCATGACGAGGTGAGAATAGCGATAACGCGGCTAAAGAACAACAAAGCCGCGGGCGCCGACGGACTGCCGGCTGAGCTATTCAAACATGGCGGCGAGGAGCTGGTAAGGTGCATGCATCAGCTCCTATGCAAAATATGGTCGGATGAAAGCATGCCTGCCGATTGGAATTTAAGTGTGCTCTGCCCAATCCATAAGAAGGGCGATCCTGCAATTTGTGCCAATTACCGCGGGATTAGTCTTCTAAATATCGCCTATAAGGTTCTAGCGAGCGTATTGTGTGAAAGGCTGAAGCCCACCGTCAACCAACTGATTGGACCTTATCAGTGTGGCTTCAGACCTGGAAAGTCTACCATCGACCAAATATTCACAATGCGCCAAATCTTGCAAAAGACCCATGAAAGGAGAATCGACACACACCATCTTTTCGTCGACTTCAAAGCTGCACCAGCAGCGTCGTCAGAATTGGGAAGGACCTCTCCGAACCGTTTGATACCAAACGAGGTTTCAGACAGGGTGACTCGCTGTCGTGTGACTTCTTTAACCTGATGTTGGAGAGCATCGTACGAGCCGCAGGCTCAGGCACAATTTTTTATAAGAGCGTACAATTGCTGGCGTATGCCGATGATATTGACATCATCGGCCTTAACAACCGCGCTGTTAGTTCTGCCTTCTCCAAACTGGATAAAGAGGCAAAGCGAATGGGTTTGGTGGTGAACGAGGACAAAACGAAGTACCTCCTGTCTTCAAACAAACAGTCGGCGCACTCGCGTATTGGCACCCACGTCACTGTTGACAGTTATACTTTTGAGGTTGTAAAAAACTTCGTGTATTTAGGAACCAGCATTAACACCGATAACAATGTCAGCCTTGAAATCCAAAGTAGAATCTCTCTTGCCAACAAGTGCTACTTTGGACTAAGTATGCAATTGAGCAGTAAAGTCCTCTCTCGACGAACAAAACTAACACTCTACAAGACTCTCATCATGCCCGTCCTAACGTATGGCGCAGAAGCTTGGACGATGACAACATCCGATGAAGCGACGCTTGGAGTGTTCGAGAGAAAGATTCTGCGTAAGATTTTTGGACCTTTGCACGTTGGCAACGGCGAATATCGTAGACGATGGAACGATGAGCTGTATAAGCTTTACGACGACATAGACATAGCACAGCGAATAAAGATCCAGCGGCTTCGTTGGCTGGGTCATGTCGTCCGAATGGATACAAACGCTCCGGCTTTGAAAGTATTCGATGCGGTACCAGCTGGTGGTAGCAGAGGAAGAGGAAGGAATCCTCTGCGTTGGAAAGATCAGGTGGAGAAGGACTTGGCTTCACTTGGTGTGTCCAACTGGCGCCGGTTAGCACGAGAAAGAAACGACTGGCGCGCTTTGTTAATCTCGGCCAAAATCGCGTAAGCGGTTATCGCGCCAATTAAGAAAAATGAATATTGATAAGCGAAGCTGCTATATAGGAAGCGAAATTATCTTAGATGGTGGAGCAAAAGATTATATCGATGCAAGCACCAAGAAAGCCAAAGCAGCTTTTGCAAGCCTCAAAAAGATTTCGTTTTCCAAACAGCTGATAACACAAACCAAACTACAAATTTTTAATTCGAATGTTAAATCTGGTGGCCCGTCGTTTTCAGTCAGAAAAGAAAGCGATGCTCGCGGGTTTTGTGGATTACAATTCGTAGTATTTTAAATCACGAATTTTTGATAGAAGGTCAGACAGTTAAGAAGAACTCTTATTAGGGCGTTACGAGACGTTTATGTGAAGCAATTTGCCACAAAAGAAAGATGTATGGGAAAGGAATCAGTGGATTTTGCGCTAGGACAAAGCACAGTATCCGTGAACCAAGAACGAATCGAATACCATCCAACAGCCATCAAATTCACTTTAATCGACTCAAAAAACCACTACGCGGGACGCATTTTAAAAACCGAAAGGGCGTAATGGAAAAATCGAAGATGGCTCTGATGATTTTACCAAAAACAGAGTTTCAAGAAGGTTTCGAGAAGTGGATCAAATGCCGGCATAAGAGCGTTGCAGTTGATGTGGAGCACCTTGAAGGCAGTACTTTGTATTATGAATTTTCTGGAATATAATCCAGAAACTTTTTGATCAAGGTAGTATATCCTTTTTAGAAATGTTATCAAGGAGGGAGGACTCAGAAGCCTGAACGACTTGAATCGATTCGTGACACTACAATTGGATTTCAATGATTTTCGCTGGTAAGCAGGCTATTATTTCTAATCGTTAACTTTTTCAATGCCTTCTGTAGGTAAATCATTCATTTTCTTGAAATTTTGACACAAAATTACGGAAGCGTTGAACAGTTTAAAAATCGATTTTTGTAAAAAAAAGGCAATCGTCTACAAAGTCTCACTACTGCCAAGTTTCCCTTACTATTTATGTTTTTGAAAAACTTTTACGAGGTGGCGCAAAATTAGTCACCCTATCAGGAGATGTAACATTTGTGAACTAAACAGGCAAGCAGTGGAGTCGTCAAAAATAAAGACTTCCATCACTCAAAATCATTTTTTTATTCATTTATGCGGACGAGTCATTCAAAGTCACTAGGGGAGCTCTACCCTTGGGCCACAGGCTGTGTTATGCTATTTACCACCAAAAACAAGGTACCCAATTTTACGCTACCACTAATTAATGAACAACTCTCCCAATACCATTCAGCGCCAAGTACTTAGGCGTAATCTTGGACTCCAAACTTAGCGGGAAAATGAACATTGAAGAATGGGTAAATATACCAAAAACCGCTTCATATGCCTATAAACGTATGCTAGGAAGATGATGGGGTCTTAAACCTAAGTAAACTTTATGGCTGTATAAGGTGGTTATGCGACTAATTTATTCGTATGTATACTTTTTGGTGGAAAGCTCTAGGGAGAGGTAACAACACCAAATGACTCGGCAGAATACAAAGATCAGCCTGCGCAATAGCGGTTGGTGAAATCAGATCATGTCCTAGGGAGGCTCTCTACACACACTAGCACACGATATTCCGATAGATCTACATCTCAAGAAGATGGCAACAATGAGTGCATTTAGGATAAACGAAACGGTTTGCTGGAAAGAAAAAACGTATAATCATGCCGGTCTATTATTGCGACAAACTCAGTGCACCTCGGAGAGGACTGACTACATCGTCCCGACGGTAAGATAGATTCTCATAGACTCAGAATTGAAAATTCTGTGCGCCTTCCTAATACTTTCAGTGTCTTCCAGGCGGACGTATAGGCAATAGGGGTAGCTTGTAGGCAACTAATGGCAAATTTTTCTCAATGCTGCAATTCAGGCACTGAATTCTGTAACAACAACCTCTCAACTGGTGAAAAAAGTACGAATCACCTTACCACTTTGAGTGTAAGCTATAAAGTTACCAAATGGCACCAAAATGATTTTTCCAGATTAATGGGTAATAATGAAACATTCAACAAGCGAGCAGTCTCACCATGGTAAATTAAGCACTCGCCGCTAGCCACATATTCTGGTCGCTTTTCTACTTTGTGCTGCTTTCACTAAGTTCTTATAGATACTCGTAATATACCAACCGAGTTGGTCCCATTAAATACAGAGCATAAGCTTGGCGCTAATAGCTTTGAGACGTTTCATGGAAATGGATTGTTGAGTCACTTTCAATGATTCTTCGAATTCCCTTCCTTTTTAACGGTCATCTTCAATTAGTGTCTTCAACATTGAGTCTTAGAAAATTGTCAGTAATCGACCGCTTTGTCCGATTTCGATATCGAAATTATCGCTTTCGAAGCGCTCATACGAGCACCACTCACGACGCATTCGTTCGCTATTTACAGTATTCGAGAGCGTTTGATGCTGCTCAAGCTGAAGTCTCAGTCGGAGGCTTAAATGACGTTAAACGGGCATGTGGAAGAAAACTTTCGAAATGATTTTACTCCTAAGCTTTATTTTTAAATAGGTCTTTATTTACAGTAAAAAAAATAAAATAAAATAGTATAATAAAATAATAAAAAATAAAAATAAATAGAAAGAAATCAAAGTGGCTGCTCTATTGATCATCATCATCATTGATTTCTTGAATCCCTAGCGGGGCATAGAGCACTTTCAATATATTCCAAAATCCAAACATTGACCTTTTCCGATAGCCGAAAAGTCGTCGACGCATTTTCAGTCCTTAGCCGAGGCATTGTTTTTGTTCGTTTCAGGACGCCGACCTTACCTCCTTAATATGGGGAAGGGTGCCAACTGGTGTCTCTAAGCTGGCCCAATGTAATACTGTTGACCCCAGGTGGGTTCCTCCGCGTCTGCCACTACATTCAAGAACCCAGCCTAGTCTTAAAAGCCAATCCGGTCTGGATTTCCAATACTTGACAAAAAGATTAGAATGCTCCTCCGCCGGACTTGCCTTACCAGTCCATCTGATCTCAGCCATCTGCGCGGTTGTACAGCATGCATCCTTGTCATTAGCTACTACTTGGTCACATATTCATGGTGCAGGCGCACCCGGACAATGGAAGGGGAACGTAGTTGTCACTGGCGCGAACAGGGAAGCCACTTGTAGTAGCTCTACTGATACTTCTTCTTCTCTTCTTCTTAATTGGCACGGTAACCACTTACGCGATTTTGGCCGAGTTTAACAAAGCGCGCCAGTCGTTTCTTTCTCGTGCTAACCGGCGCCAATTGGACACACCAAGTGAAGCCAAGTCCTTCTCCACCTGATCTTTCCCAAGCAGAGGAGGCCTTCCTCTTCCTCTGCTACCACCAGCTGGTACCGCATCAAATACTTTCAGAGTCGGAGCGTTTGTATCCATTCGGACAACATGACCCAGCCAACGAAGCCGCTGGATCTTTATTCGCTGCGCTATGTCTATGTCCTCTTAAGCCTCATACAGCTCATCGTTCCATCGCCTGTGATATTCGCCGTTGCCAACGTGCAAAGGTCCAAAAATCTTGCGCAGAATCTCTTTGCTCTACTGATACTACCTTTGAAACATTCGTAAAAATAAGTTCTTTGCACAGAGCCAACCTGATAATGAATCTCATTATGCTAAACTAAATTTGATTCGAGCTGCATGACTTGTATGCAAGAGGGTATTACCCATTTCAGTCTAAAACAAAATTTAACTTTAATTGAATCTCTTTAACTAAACTTTAACTTCATCAACAAAATTAGTAAGAAAAATGAAATCAAGTCAACAAAATTGCCGCTTTTACCCTTCACTGACTTTCACTGCCTGTTGGGCGAACGAACTGTACCCAAATGCGATGGCACGTGTTATGGCAAGGGAAAACAAATATTACTTGCAACTTCTCAACTAAAAGAAGATTGGATGAGTTGGCGAGTGCAAGCGCAAAACTGCTACGTCATTTGCGAAAATTACCAAAAAATGTTCCACGCCTTAGGCGCATTTCTTTCTTGTCGCAGGAAGCTGTCCCTCCACAAGCTAGACGCATACCTTCTCATGGCTTCGTACTTTCTCAAGTCCACACATTAGGTACCCTGCACATACTTGAACGCATACTTAGTTACTTAAATTCTTCACTACTTTTACTTGCTTACCCCTTTTTGCATACTTTTATGCAGAGCATTTGAAAGCGCACCTTCTGCTTCCGCTTTGTTCGGTTTGTTTTCAATTTTTTGAGTGCTCGTGTATTCACCCTTCCACATGTATGTATGTGTGAGTTGGTCGCTTTTGCCGAAAATTTTTAATTAAAAAATCTCATTAAGTGGTTTCTTGCCGTTGGCACAAAACCACAATTGCTAAAACACAAAAACTATGCCATTTGAGGTAGAGGGCGGAAAGCGGCCGGCGGAGGGCAGGGACAACAACGGACGAATAAACACAAATACACACTCAACCATTCTCAAATATGACAGCGTATGAATGTGTGGGAATCCGTTTGCTGGCAAATAAGATCACACAAATTGTTGGAAGCAGCCAGCAGTGAGTGCAGCAAGCACGGAAATGAACGATGGATGAGTGGCATGAAGGGCGAAAAAATATTGGACCATTATTTCACCGTGGACCCAACTAACTATATGTAGCAAACCGCAGCAACCAAGAAACCATAGCAAGAAACGGGTAGACGCTGTTACAAAAATCGAAATCGAATAACCAAACGAAGGCGCAGCAGCACCAGAAGTGGAAATTGAAGAAGAGAAAAACAAATGTAAACAAAATGCGCACAAAGCGAACTAGGATGTGTGTGTGTGTGTGTCGTATGTTGAATGTAGAATGCTGAATGTTGAATGTAGAGTGGCAATGACCACACAATGGCAAAAGTTGCAATTTTCGTAGCGGCAAAAAGTAATGAATCGAACTAGCGAGCGAGCGAACGAACGAACGAATTGGCGAAGTGGTGAACGAACGAAAACTCATTAAAACGTTCATTTGGTTAGTGAATGAATCAATACAACAACCAGAACGACAAAAGCAAAAACAACAATTACAACAACAACAACGAGAGCAACAACCACTACAACAACAACAACAACATTATCAACACTGTGGCAATTACATTGTGAAAAGTTTTGTTAACTAAGTTAAGTACTTAGTTTGTTGAATAGAAACAAAAAAAAAAACAACAAAAATAACAATTTTTAAGATTAAATTTCGGAATTAATGGAAATTAATTTCGAACTTTCTAAGGTTGCTTGCAAGGCGCAGAGGCATGTTGGGCAAATGTTTCAAATGAATAAATATTTCAAGGATTTTCAAAGGATGTTTTTAATTCTATTAGTCTTTTGACTTGCCAAGCTAAAGATTTTCACTGAATTGGCAGTGGAGCTGATTGTTACGTCAGACTTGTTCCTCAATGGAGCTTTAGAGTACAAGAATGAATAGCTGATGTCATTTAACCAGCCTGGGGCTTCCTTCCTAGTTTTTCACTAGAAATTGTATAAATAATACTTACACTGTTTTATAAACAGGGTGGCACAACTGACATTTAGAATTAAATTTTTTTCAGTTATAAATATTTGAAATTTTTTTTTTACAAAGTTTCAGTTTTGCCACTGAATACTTCACTCCTATGACTTACAAAACTGTTTTCACAGTAGCCTATTCTGTCATTTCAGCACATCTTTGCGAGTCAGGCACTTTTATCACGAAAATCTCCTTCTATTTTGTATCTCAGCACCTGGATTTTCCCTGAATGGTTTGCGTATTTATATATATATAATATATAATTGGCGCGTACATCCCTTTTGGGTGTTTGGCCGAGTTCCTCCTCCTATTTGTGGCGTGCGTTTTGATGCTGCTCCACAAATGGAGGGACCTACAGTTTCAAGCCGACTCCGAACGGCAAATGGTTTTTGATGAAGAGGTTTTTCATGGCAGAAATACACTCGTAAGTTTGCCATTGCCTGTCGAGGGGCGACCGCTATTAGGAAAATGTTTTTCTTAATTTTGGTGTTTCACCGGGATCCGAACCTACATACATTCTCTCTGTGAATTCCGAATGGTAGTACGCACCAACCCATTCGGCTACGGCGGCCGTCGGTTTGTGTAGCATTTACTTTTAACAGCGCTTTGTAAAGAATATTCTAATCCAGTCAAATCACAGCTGCTAAGAGGGCAATTGGCATTTCCGCTTCGGCGGGCTACTCGATTCTTGAAGACAGCGCGCAAACGATCAAATGTAAGGTTGGCCTGTGGCAGCAAAAATTTAATGTGAAAGGTATAGCATCGATAACCGTTGACTTTAACGGCGACTTCTTGTTCATTTTCGAAAAATGTTCGAATGCTGCCACGCGACTAAAATCAGCACGAAATTTTGTTGTAGCTGGATTTTTCGACATCTAGATGCTAAAATTTTTGTTTGTTAACACAGCCACCGAGGTGACAATTAGCTTTAACTGAAAAAATGGTTTTTAGGTAAAAATACTAAAGCCAACTTTTTTTTCGAAGTATGTTTTTGAAACTTGCCCAACTTTACTCAAGCGGAATTGGTCAAGAAAACTTTTAAAAAAATATATTTTATTCTAAAAAATGAAAAAAAATTATAAAAATGTTAAAAAGGTCCCAAGATATCTCTCTTTAAAAAGCTCTATACCAAAATTTTCAATGTCAAAAATTTTAAAAAATTTGTTTGAAATTTATTCAGTTTGCTGCTTATTATACCCAACCCTGCAAGTAAAACAATTTTAAGACAATTTACTACAATCTGCATTATTTAACAAGGATTTGCTCAACAGCAAAAAGCAAAACTACTCCAATTTGTGTCCTTTCAACTACGCAGCCTACTAAAAGACAATAAAAGCGAAACTCTAAACTAATCAGCAATTATCCGTCATCCTTAGAGATCAAAAATCAAAATCGTGAAGAATAAGGTTAGGTTTCACATTATGAGCGGGGGTCTCTTTAAAGTAAAATTTTTTATGAGTCAAAGTTCCAACAACCATCAGGTAGAGTCTCACTGAGCTGTAAGGCGGTTGCTTACTCTTTTTGACATGCGATATTAACAATGGCACGTTTCCACCACAGTCGGTTCACGTTATTGAAATGTCACGGGTTTATGTACTCCTAATTCTCTGTTTACGCGATAGGTATGTTCCTAAAAAATTCTTGTAAAAAGAGAATTAGGTAAAAATAATAATAAAAATTCCTTTTTAGGATTCAGTTAAGAATTTATTTCGTGCTTACACATCTTCATTCATTAAATATATTACAAAAAATTAGTTATTAAGCGGCGAGAGCAAAATCTACCGAGCCTCAGATATTTTTCCTGATACTAATTTAAACGCTTCGTACAGTCGTCGAAAAATCTCTCTTCGTTTGCTCTATTAGATTCAAAAAATAAATTCATAAAATATTGAAAAGCGTGTTAAAAGAAAATAAATCGTGTAAAAAAAATTGCTCGTAAAAGATAATTAGGTGTCACTTCAGCAGGACTCCCCTTACATGATTGGGGAATATGAAGAAAAACATATATTTAGCTATCGAAAGCCTAACACTCTCCCCTACAAAACCCACGGCTGTTCTATTTATCCCATGGACGAAATCCTGGATATGAAATCCTAAAGGAAAATACAAATAATTGACGCATCAACTCCGATTGTTAATAACTCCAAGTTTGTCTTACTTCTCAGTGCATACAACTGCGATCACCACTAGAGTCTGATCAGATCAGAACAAATCTGTAGCGAATAGTCACTTTGGGCAAAACATTCAATGCGATCGACTGATCAGTTCTAAACTGCACAACTGGTTGATTGTAGAGTACAATGGGGTAAAGCTACAATTCTATTAGAACTCCTCACTCAGAACTGCGATGGAATGCCATTTATGGTCCTTCGAACACCATTTACAAACTTAGGCGGGTATGCTCCCAGTCTGGCTTAGACGTCAACAAGCTAATCAGGTTCTTAAGCCGCACATATTGAATATTGTCATGCTGTAAATAAATGGTGCGGAAGCGTTAGTTGTATTTTGGATGAATCAGAAAATCAGCAGAAAATTGCATTACACTCATTATATCTATCAAACATTTTGGTATCGTCCGTACCTTCCTCAAAGACGAAGAGCTTCAGCAGTCCGAGTCACTTAAGCAAAACTACATTCTTGTTATTCTTGCAGGGCAAACTCCAACTTACCCAGCATCAACATGGACATGCTCAACGTACGTGTAAGGGTCTCAAGTGAAGGAGTCTAGTATGGCACTAACCCTGTCTTAACAAGTCTACCTAAACCCACTTGATCTGCTACAAACAGCTCGTTTTTTGAGCTAAACCGCATCAATGACGATGAGAACTGGAGGTTTAATCACATTGCATACGGTTTGAAATACTATTTATAAACTGTTACAACAACAATAAAAGCATTCGGTACACAACGGTCTAAAAATTTGAAATATGGGACAAAGAACGTCAGAGCAGCGGCATAAAAGTATCATGCATTTGTTTTCGGTGCCATTTTATGAAGATGTTCCGCTCTGCAGTGGCATAAATTGTGTAAAAAAGAGGAATGAGGACTGAGTGGTTGCCGAGATATAGGGATTCCAATCTTTTTTTCGTCCTCTGCTTTCTTTGAATTGTAAGTTTAATTATTGTTGGTTAAGGGGAAAATAAATAAATGATTTGTTTAGAACTTTTTCAGTATTTTCCAAAAAACAAAAAATTAAAAAAAAATCGAAACTTTTTTGGTAAAATTTATATTTTAGTAATTCTTTTTTTTCGATTAAAATTTGTTCTTTCAATAACCTGTTTTTCCAATTAAATATTTTTTTTCTCTCTGCGTACATAGTGCGTACAATTAAATATTTTTGAATAAATTTTTTTTTCCAAACAATTTTTTTCAATTAAATATTTTTTTTTTCAATTAAAATTTTTTTTAAAGAATTTTTTTCTTTCTTTCAAACTATTTTTTTTTCAATAACGTTTTTTTTTGTTCAATTAAAATTGTTTTTAAATAATTTTTTTTTGCAATTAGTTTTTTATTTTCAATAATTTTTTTTTTAAATACAATTTTTGTTAAATAATATTTTTTGTTTTTCAATAAAAGTTTTTTTTTTCTAAAAATTTTGTTTTGATAAAATTTTTTTTCAATTAATTTTTTTTTCCAATTGAAATTTTTTTTCAGTTAATTTTTAACTTTTGTTTAGGAAAATGAATTTGTTTTGTAATCAAATCGTTCTTTTTTTTATATTTTCGGTTTTTCATTTCTCTCTGCGCTGGATATAGGGTATATGCCAAAAATCGCTTCAGCCTAACTTTGGCCTTTTTATATCTTTTACCATTTGTTTATTTATAATGGCATCCACACATCTTGTCACTGCCTAATGCGTGTTCCCCTAACCAAATAATAAATGACACTTACAAGGGTTTTCCGCGTGTGTAATGAGCTAAAAGTGATGATGATTTGTACAGTGGCACATTAAATCTTAATTAGATACGAACAATGGCAGATAGTAAAAAATTATCGATAGTATTGAAAATTGTCGAAGTCTTTGTGGTGGCTAAAAGATTAAATATGTATTTATAGTTCTGCTTCAAAGTGTGATTTTATAGTCCAAAAATTTTCCCGAAAAGTATTCCAAAAGAAGAAATTGTTTACCGTTATAAGCCAGTAGTTGCACAAACTTTCCAATAATCGCATTTATTGCTTTACACGAATTTCAAATTCATAAGACACTCTAACATTACCATAACCACTAACTATACTAACCACTATTACTATTCACCGTGTACTCGAGCACAAAGAAGGCAATAATGTGCGAAAAAAATGTCTAGTTTCTCCAACCAGGATGTGGTTTGCCTCTTGCTCTTCCCTGAAAGCGAGGAACCACCAACTAGCGCGCCTCTGCGCACCGCCGTTTGTGGCTGTACCTGTGTCTTTGGTCACTGCTCGTTAACTAAGCTTAGTTTCAAATCGTACAGCTGTTGTTGTTGGCTTTGCTACATATGTTTTTATTGTAGCATAAATCTACCTCTGCTTCTTTTTTGCTGCGGCGATTGTTTCAACCGAGCATGCCGCGTCGCCCGTCCTTTTATTATTATTTGCAACATAAAACCACAAAATCATCTCCGGTTTAATTTACAAACGAAGTCAAACCGATGCTTGAAAGAAGAGTGTAACTTGCCACAATTGGTTTTTGGGGGAACGTGAAGTTGTGACATAAGAAAGCAGAGCAAATTAATGCTGCAAAAACAAGCAATAAAACGAAAGGCTACATGCAATAAATGAAATACTTTTAATAAAGGCAGAAAATAGATATGTTGCATGCAAAATGCCAAAGCGAAATGTGATATGTATTGAACTTAATTTCCTGTCAAATCGCTTTAAATACACACAAAAGGGACAAGAAGGCAGTCAAGTGAAAAGTGGTTGAGCAGCATAGCGGAGTGGACGCCCAAAGGAAGTGGTGAAGTGTTGACGTTTATTTAGTTGTTGAGGTGAGTTCGAACTTGCAAGTATGGCTTGGGGAACAGGAAACCGCAGCTGGTAAATTCGGACAAGTGCGCCCGAATAGCAAAACAAAATTGTATGGAACTTGAAACTAAAGAGTTTAAAAGGCTGTGGCAAAACGAGAAAAAAACAGGTTGAAAAGCAATATCGTTAACCTTTATAGGATATAGGTATGACAAATAATTTGCATGGACTACTGCTTTAATACAAATTTAAAATAAATTGTTGATAATTATTAATTATAGTATTTTAAATTTATTCCAAAAAGCACCACTAGCAACTTTCAAATGATATCGAAATGTACTGTTTGGCAACTCTGTGTGTTGAGAGATCAATTAGCTGACAGGGTTCTACGGAAACTATGTTACAAAATCCTACGATAAAATCTACGATACTACAGAACAGAAGGGTGGTGAGAATTCATTTACATGGGGTTCTTATTAGTTTCATCGTGTCAGTTGACACGGGCCTGGACTTACGTTGGTGACTGGGAACACCATTAAACTTTGTTCGGGAAGCTCACTCCGTACTCATATGGCGGTTAATGTTGTTTAATACTTGCATATATATATTCATATATACATTCATCTGCTAATTGAGTTCAATCGAATCATAAAACTGGTTTTAAAAAATTGAAGTTTGAAAAACAAAGCGATCGAAGAAGCACCGAGAGATTAGTAACTCCTAAATCTCGCAGGCCAATGTATTGAAAGCTCTGATAAGTGAAAGGGTAGATAGTCAAGGAGGGAAGAAGAGAAGTTAGAGAGAAAGTGATAGGATAGAAAGAGCAACAGAGGTAGCTAGACCTGCGCAAAACTTCAACATTCTTTGGCAAACCCGAAAATATCCTCCAGATTTAGAGAACCTATATCATCAGAACCCAAAACTCGAAGTTGTGCTCTAGCAAATTCAGGAAGCTCACAGAGAAACTGCTCGGTGCTATCCGCTTTTCTAAGCTAGACAGGCAAATCGGCTCCTCAATGATTACAATGGTGGTCATATGTTGACCCCATGGGTTGTTCCCTGTAATAATACCGACCATCAACCGAATGTCTTTTCTACCAAGTTTCAGAAGAAAGTTCCACAGATTTCTGTTCGGACTCGTCACAAAACACTTTGCAGTTCTGCAGCGTTCTAGATTGGACCATCGCTCTTTATGTATATTGCATACATAATGGCTGATCCACTTCATGATCACTTCAGAACTGATTTATTTAATTTATCCGCAATTTCATTTTTTTGGAACTTATGTATATATAAGGTTGTCAAAAAAGTCTTGCGGTATTTTTATTGAATTTTCAATTGTTCATAAAATTGGTTATAATAATGCGATTTAAGTCAAATATGCGCCGTTTTGTTCGATGACGAGTTCCCAACGAGATGCCAACTTCATAATGCCCCTCTTATAGAAGCTCGCTTCCCTATTGTCAAAAAACTCGGAGAGCCAATTTTCACAGGACTCTCTTGTGGACAACTTCCGACTACCAAGCTCGTTCGCCATGGACAGAAATAGGTGGTAATCACTTGGTGCGAGATCCGGACTATACGGTGGATGCAAAAGAACCTCCCATCCTTCCGGACCGTGGCGCATCTTCGATCACCTCTGCACCAGAACGAAAACGTTGAAAGCATCGTTGTGCGGTGGAAATGGAAACTGTATCGGGTCCATAAACTGCACAAATTTTATTGGCAGCATGAGATGCATTTTTGCCTTTATCGTAGTAGTACTGTAAAATATGCCGTATTTTCTCTTTATTTTGCTCCATGTTTGCGACGCTATAACTCACGAACGACTAAAAGCAAACAACAATTAATCAAACACGTGTTAGCACGTGAAAAGAGCTTTCCAAAAAGCTCTAGCGTGAACCGATGCGACGAATACAACTAGAACTACGCGCGTGCAAAGACAAGCTTGCGGAAATACCGCAAGACTTTTTTGACAACCTTATACATTCTGTCAAAAAAGTACCGGGAGTTGTCAATAAAACTCAAAATAATTGTTAATTGAAGCCGATGGCAGCCAGTGCTTGTGGAATAGTTATTATAACTGTTACTCTTTCAAATAAATGAAAATAAAAAATAAATTGTTTAATCATCAAAATGTATTTTGTCGCGTTCAAAATAGGCTCAATTCAAAGCAATACACAGATGCCAACGATTAGTCTAGTCATCAAAGCACCTTTTAAACACGTTTGAAGAGATCTCCTTCAGCTCTTTCAGCAAATTCTCCTTATGGCTTTTATCGACTCAAATTGGCATCCGCGGAGTGACAGTTTAAGTTTTGGGAAAAGGAAAAAGTCACAGGGGGCTAAATCCGGTAAATACGGTGGTTGTTCGAAGATATTTGTCGAGTTTTTTGGTCAAAAAAAGTGTTCACAATATGAGCCTTGTGAGACGGTGCGTTATCATGGTGGAAGATTCATAAGTTTTCTTTCCACAAATTGGGCCGTTACTCACGCACATTCTCTCTCAAACGTTGCATAACTTCTAAATAATATTCTTTATTCACCGTAAAACTATAAAAACTTTCACCGACTGATTTTTTTCCGACTTTGACGTGTTCCTTGGGTTTCGGCTTATCTGGATAGCGCCATTCAGCCGCTGGTTGACTGGTTTGCATGTCAAACTCACACACCCACGTCTCATCTCCTGTTATGATGCACTGGATAAACGTTGGGTCCGAACTCACTTGCTCAAGCATGTCTTCAGCCACCTTCTTCCGATGAATTTTTTTGAAAGAAATTCAACTCTCTTGGAACGAGTCGAGCAGCCACACATCTCATGCCCAATTGATGTTGTAAAATTTTGCAACTCGATTCGTGAGACACGCTAAGGTCACGAGCTACCTCCTTCAAACTTAAATGATGGTTTTACAGCTCCATTTCCTTGTCTTTGTTGACGTTTTCATTCGTTGAAGATCTGGTCGGGAAAATCTTCCACTACTTCTCGGCCCTCTGTAAAAGCCTTATACCACTCGTCGGCCCGTGTTTTTCGTGTTTTGAATAAAGCACACTTGCCATAGGCTTTCCGCAACATTTTCAACGATTCGGCACACGACATCCCGTTCAAAACACAACATTTTTTTATCCATAGAGAAAACCGCAGAGCAAACCTGCGTTTGACTGATATATTGACAGATGACGCTCAAACTCTGCGACACTGGCTATATAAGGGGCAGTTGTAGCAACATTCTAGCGCTTTTTATATGAACAATTCCTGATATTATTTTGACAGAATGTAAGTACAAGCTTATACTGCCTTGCAACAGAATTAAGCTTCTTTTTGCATTCTTGAACAATCTTTGAGGTTTGCTTTGCGTTCTCCAAGGTTTTCAGTGCAGCGTGATGGTCACTAAAGGCTCCAATCTGTTTCCTGCTCCATCACCTCTCAAATATTTATTCTGCTATTTTTAAAATGGCAAAAATGTCCGTTTGGAAAACAGTTGCCATTCCTCCCATACCGTAATGATACTCATTACTATTGTTTAAGAGCCATCCAGCTCCAGAACTTGTTTCATTCCATTTAAGATCAAATATCCTTTCAAATGAAACTATGGGCATAAGATCGTCCTTAGGTGCCAAGAACAGTGGCTACTGCTCAGATAGCATCTGAAATATTTCTATGTGTGCCGAAGTTTCGCCTTCGTGCCAGAAACTACATTCATGGAGTCTACACATTGCTTTTATTGCATCCTGTTGTATCTTAAGATCCAAGGGAAGCAAATAAAGCACAGCATTTAGGTCATCGCCAGAGTTTGTACTCATGGCACCCGTAATGCATAAGTATACACTTCTTTCCAGTTTGTAAGGTTTTATGGATGTAAATCCATTAGTCTTACCGATTTGGCTGCCTTGTCTATAGCGTGGATCTCAGCTTGGAAGACAGTACACCGGTTTGGGAGTCTAAAAGAGCAATTTAAGCATAATTGTTCCCAGTACACTTCCGACTCAGTGTCATTGTTCATCTTTGAGAAGTGATTATTAATATGGTGACCATTTTTACCTCATTTGACTCTGATCTGCCAACCCTTTTTGTCGGGTATTCGCATATTATATTTTTCAGACCTGTCTTGGGAACCAGAAAATCTATTTTCGATGCGTCTTGCAAGTATTCCACAGATAGTAGAACTGATGAAGGTAAAAAGTGAGAAAATTCGATGCATTTTTCAGTACCTCAGCGGCCATTTATGCTACTTATGCATCCAATAAAGGATTGAATGCAAAGTCAAAAAGGTGTTCGCAATAATTTCCCTCTTGTACTAGAAAGAAAATAAATGTCCAAAATGAGACGCGCCGAATGTCGAAAACGTTCATAAAATCATGGAGATCTACGAGTCGAATCAGCATATGAACAACTCCGTTACATTATTCAAGAACTGGTGGATGGCCAGTACAAAAATTAACGTCTAAGTCGAATAATTTTAACAATACTAAACTCAGCGGCCTCGGTAGTCTAGCGTAGGTGCACTAGCCTGCCATCCCAGAGGTTGTGGGTCGAGTCCCAAACTTACGTACTTTGCTAGTTTCTCATAAAAAAAAGAAAAAAAAATTAACATTTCATTCCTCAACCCCAACAACCTTATCCTTCCAGTCCTTACTCCCGCACAATAGTCAGCGCATTATTTGCATCGTTAAATTCACAGATAAAACAAGCAAAAACAAAGAAAAACACAAAGTTTCACATTGTATCAGTGCCGCCAGCAAGAGGAAGCAGACAAGCGCGGTAAGAGCGCAGTCATACAAAATTTAGCGAAGTCCTCAACCATCTGTGTGATCCTTCTGCTTGAAAAATGTGGCACACAGATGGCGCTTCGAGCAGTAAGAAGGCGTTGTTCCTAAGCAAGAACAGGTGGACACTCCCACTACTTAGGACTGGTAGCGCCAGGCTAATCACCTACCCTGTCAGAAAGCAATATAGATTAACGAAACCAATGCTAGACTGAGTCTTGTCGAGGCCCTATGTTTCCGAGTGGACAAGGAAAAAAATAATAAAAATTCAGCGTGGAAGCAAATGCTCTCAACTTTTCATTTCACCTAAAAAAGATTTTTTCTAATAGCGATCGCCCAGCGCAGTCAAAACGGAAGCTGCAAGTGAATTTTTGCCATAAAGAAGTTTCTGTTACAAAACCCAACTGGCAGCTTCAAACTTTAGCTCCCTTCATTTGCACTGCAACATCAAAAAGCACGTCAAAAATTTAACAAAAAAAAAATCAACTTGGCTTTAACACCTTCCGCGGATATATACGCCAGTGCCTCATTATTATTATTAGAGTAACTCTCAGAAATTTTCAACAATTTTAATTGAAACACTACTTCAACTTAAATAAATCGCCTTTGGCAATCCACACTAAATTAAACTGCAACCAATGTTGAGCAGCCACGAAGAAAAGGTTTTACGCATCTTACCTTCCCGCATGCAGTCTTAAAAGAACATCAAGCAGCCGCCGGGCAAATACAAGTAAAATATTGCATTTTGCAAAAATTGCTACATTTCGCGTTGCAGAGAGTGAAGCAAGACACACAGGATGGATATGCGGAGTAAAAAGTGCAAACAGCCAGTTGGGTAAAAGCGAAAAGTATAGGACTGAGCGGGGTAGCGAGCGAGCGCAATAATTCAAAAATCGATTTTCATTTCATGCAAAAAACTAAAATTAAGTAACAAGAAATGTTTTTTACTGATAGCTACATAGCGCCCGAGGGCTACCACTCAACTCGAGCACACGCACACTGCCAGCAATAACTAACACAGGTGCACCATTAGACGTGCATATGGACGGACGTGGATGTGTGCGTATGCGACCTAAATGAATGTGGGCTGCAGTCAGAAGAAAACAAAAGCAAAAACAAAAAAGCGAAATTATTGCATACCAACACTGACCGTTGTTGGAGTGCATGCAGCAAAAATAACACCAACAAACTTTGCCTCAACAAAACTCTTAAGACGGCGGTAGCTTTTTACTCGGCCAGCAGGCGGCGCATAGCTGTATAAATCACTTTTTCATTTTATATTTTCTTGTTTTCGATTTCAAGCAGTACCCACACACACACACACCATACGCTTAGCTATGTAGTATAAGCGGGCAAACAGCATTACATACATACGCAGGTGTATGCAATGAGTCTCTAGTAGTGCATATATGCAGGTGTGTGTGTGTATGTATTTGAAAATTATAGTTTAAAATGCATTTAGGAATTTTGCAACCGCACAAAGTGCTGTGGCAAGCAGAAAATTGCCAAGCCAATTTCAATTTAAATTAAATGCATAAATCATTATCCTTGAAATGGAGTCCAGGAAATTAGCTGGAATGTTGAGTCTACTTTATATACAAAAGTGCTTATGTATGTATGTATATCGCATTTCTAATTTGCAACAATGTTGTTAGTGTAGACTTATATGTATATCTTATAGTCAATTTGGATATTTGCATATATGTAAACATATAAGGATATAAAAGTGGAGGCGTGAAATATCTACCTATAAGTGAATTTTGACATCAAAAAAATTAGACGCAGAAATGTTAAAAATAATTTCATAATCATTGTGGCTTAGATATTTTTCTATAGGTCTTATGTTTTACAAAATATGGATTGGCCTTTCTATTTACAACCATCAACCATTATTACAACAAAAAACACATGGCCGCATACAAAATCCAAAGGACGAATGATCTGTTAGGATGCTCTCGGCCAAACATCACACGTATCACTGCAACCCTTACAGGCCATTGGAAAGCATGCAGCTAGGTCAATCTGCCCTTCAATCCTATCTGCAGAAGTCGAGCTGAAGGAGCGAAGGAAAGTCTTTTCCACTACTTATGTGAATGTCCAGGACTAGCCAGGGCACGTCTCCGCTCCTTTGGTAAGCCTTTCCTGCAGCAAATTAATGAGATCTCAGACATCAAGATAAAGAATTTGCTGCTATACTTGGAACTCACTAAATGGATTTGACTTAGAACACAAAAAAAAACAACATCATTATACGAGGACGGTGGTAATAAAACGGTGTTGCTTACTAATTAGGATTATTTCAGTGGAAATACTCAACCACTTCAACAACAACAACCACAACAGCCATCTACAAAATTCTAGTCACGATCATACAGAGCAGGCTCGGATGTACCGAAGGCTCCTCAAGGGATGCACAAGCTGTATTTCGCCCTCACCGAATCTGTGTTGACCCAACCGGCACTCTTCGCATGACAGTCGAACAATCAGTTGAGTGACGCTCCCCGGCTTACATGCCGTTCATTCATGCATTCGACACAATCAAACGAGATTCAATATGACTGGAGTTGAGTAGAAAGGGAGATCCCGCTTAGATAATCCACCTCATCAGAGCTCTTTACGAGAACTCCGAACTGGCAGTGCTTCACAATGGCAACATCAGTCATTAACCAATTCACCACCAACGCAGGCATAAGGCAAGGATGTCTCTGCATCCCCTTCTCTTTGCCATTGTCCTAGGCCTCGTTATGAGCCAATTGACCCTGCATAAAAAAGACTTCGTATGGAGCTTCACCAGACATTTTGAGAACCTGAACTTCACCGATGACATCTGCCTTCTCTCTCACAAACTCATTGATATGCAAGAGAGGGCGGACTGACTAGTCACGCTAGCATGCACTTTTGGACTGGAAGTCAATATCGTCAAGACGAAGACTATGGAAGTCAACCAAAATAAAGCAAGACATATCTTCTGCTCAAATATGAACGAGACTTTATCAATAAAACGGTCCGCGGATGACATATGGCAAAAATACATTTTTTGTTGGATGGTAGGACTGTTATAAGCTTACATAGCAAATTTCAGCGTGATATGTCACACAGTTTGTTTTCTGTGCTACTGTAAACAAGTCAAGCTCGAGTGTGTTTTTCGAATTTAACGATGGAAATTCAAGTTGAACAAAGAATTTGTTTGAAATTTTGTTATTCCAACAAAATTTCGGCTTCAGACGCCTTAAAAATGTTGCAGACAACCTATGGGGACTCTGCTCTATCGCGTGCACGTGTTTTCCAGTGGTACAAATCGTTCAAAGAGGGCCGTACATCAACCCAAAAAACCACGCCAAAGTCGCTCAAAAATTAAGGTTATGCTGACTGTATTTTTCGATTACGAAGGTGTGGTGCACTCGGAGTTCCTTCCGCAAGGCCGATCGGTTAACGCTGAATATTATTTAGACGTTTTAAAGCGTTTGCGCGAGAACATTCGTCTTAAAAGGAAGGAATTGTGGGACAACAAGTCATGGTTCTTGCATCACGATAATGCACCAGCTCACACATCACGTCTTGTTCGCGATTATTTCAACCAAAATAATGTTAATATCGTTCCGCAAGCACCGTATTCGCCTGATATGGCTCCATGTGACTTTTTCCTGTTTCCCAAGCTCAAGTTGCCGCTCCGTGGAAAACATTTTGAGACAATTGAAGTCATAAAAGAGTATTCGAAGAAGGAACTGAAATCCATACCGAAATCGGCCTCCCAGAAATGCTATGATGATTGGAAAAAACGTTGGCATATGTGTATCGCCTCCAATGGTGATTAATTTGAAGGAGATAAAATAAAAATTTAACAATAATTAACCGTTTGTGTTTTATTAAATCAGTCCCGTTCATATTTGAGCAGAATGTATAATGGTTGATTTGGGTCCGCTGGAATTTGTCGAAGGCTTCTGCCACCTCGGCTGTACTATCACGACAGCCGGCCGAGCAGATGAAGATGTCAACTTCAGGCTAAACAAAGCAAGGCCGAACCTTCAGCACATTTGTGCAGTCAGTATTGTTGTTCGGAAGTGAAATATAGCCGGTCTCTAGCACCATCACAGTAAGACTACAATCTTTCGTAAGCAAATGCCTCGGCATCATCTATAGAATATTCTGACCGAACACCATCAGCAACGATGCGCTGTGGAGTTCAACGAAAGAGGAGGGCAATAATTGGTGACAACACTTCCATTAATTCTTTGAGATGCTCGGTAATTAATATTGATCAGTGTTTGGATTTCGCGAATTTTAAATCGAACTCAGAGGAATTATTGCGAGACATTCTCTTTATTATCGAGAACCACAAATAATCCTTCTAAGAGTCGCTGGTTGCCATTAAGTCTCCTCACCCGAAGAAAAAAAAAAACAAATATAAGTTTTGACTATATATTTATATATTTTTAATTCCTAATATTTTTTATAAAAATATGTTAGGTGCGCAACTAAGTTCTCGCTGTTTTTTTTTTGATGAAAATACAACTTTATTTTGAAGAAATGGTTACACGTGAATCATTGAAAGTATTGTCCATCGCTGGCTACTACTTTTTTCCATCTTTCTGGTAGATCTCGTATACCCTCACGGTAAAACTGGTGATCTTTTGGGGCTATCCACGGATCAAGCCATCTTTTGATGTCTTCATATGAATGGAACTGCTGGTCAGCTAGACCATGTGCCATCGATCGGAACAGGTGATAATCGGAGGGCGCAATATCTGGAGAATATGGCGGATCGGGTAGGATTTCCCATTATAGTGTTTTCAGGTAGGTTTTAACGGGTTTGGCAATGTGAGGCCGAGCGTTGTCATGCTGTAGAATCACTTTTTTATGCCTCTCCGCGTATTGCGGCCGCTTCTCGCGCAGTGCTCGGCTCAATCGCGTTAATTGAAGTCGATACCGAACCCCAGTGATGGTTTCGCTTGGTTTTAACAATTCATAATAAATACCACCAACTTGGTCCCACCAAATACATAGCATAACCTTCGCAGCGTGAATATTCGCAAAGGCATGACTGGGCAGTCCTCATGACTTTCTTTTCTTTGGATTGCTGTAATGAATCCAGTTTCCATCACCCGTCACGATGCGATGAAGAAAATCTTTCCTTTTTTGCCGCTGGAGCAGTTGTGCACAGGCGAAAAATCGACGCTTAACATCCCTTGGTTTTAACTCATAAGGAAGCCAAGTCCCCTGTTTCTGAATCATTCCCAAAGTATGAAATCGCTTGGAAATGGATTTGCGAGCTGAAATAAGCTCTTCTTGCATTTGACACGGATAGGGCCGCACAGTGCGGCCGATTCCCGAAAAGCTGGCCAAAACTCAAAAAATTAAGTAATTGATTCAAAATTTCTTACTCGGGGGTTGTCGGGGTCGCTGATTACGAATTTGATCTTAAAATTTTGAAAATCCACCCCCTTCCACCCCTATTGGCCACCCCCTCACGTGAAATAGCGTATATTCAAGAACATAATCAAGATGCATGTAAATTTATATGTTTTCGGGGTCGCAAGGTAGCAAGTGCTAGCAGCTGAATCTTGTTTTATTCAGTAACCATTACTTTTTTGAGTAACCTTTAATAGGTTTCAAAGCAGCATATGACGGCGTTGTATTACTGAACAAGTTAGCTGACTGACAGCTGAAAAAAGTTAAAATTTTTTATTCATTTTGTGAGCCTTACAAATATTTGAAAATGACTGCCACGATGCTTAGAATTTTTCTTTTCTTGCTTTAGCTGAGGCAAAAGCTCTTATAATATCATCGAAGTCGAGTTTCCTTGCTAACTCAGATTCCAAATACAAAGTTGCCAATCCTGTTACTCGACTCTGAGTTGAACAAGAACGATGGTAGTCTTTGAACCTTGATAAAGCGCTGAACGATCTTTCGGCGCCGGCAACCGATACTGGCAAGGTGCAGAATATTCGCAAAGCAATGCAGATGTTCGGGAACAGAGTATCCACGTTTTTAGCTGTCGAACGGAAGCATACAACATTCCGAATTTCCAGTAAAATTCGCCTTGAACACACTCTTCAAGTGACACATCTCAACTGAGATTTCTTCCGACACATCAGAAGGGTATTTTTTAGCAAAATTAAGAGCTGCTGTCTGAAGTTCTGCTTTTTCAATTTTAGGAAATAGCCACAGCAATGAGAAAATGTTTGTTATGTTTTTAATTGCAGTAAGCCGATTTTCAATACCAGTGATAACTGAGTCCATGATGACGAGGAATGTGTTTAATTTAATCATCACTATAATTATTAATTACCTTATAAATCAGTAGCATAAAATGTTCCATTTTAATAAGAGCTCAATAATATACACTTTTGTATCACCATATTATATTTATTCTTCGTAATCGTATTCATAACATTCGATATGGTGACACAAAAAAAAGTCTGTGACGGAACTGTGGTAGAAGTATTATTTACTATATTTTTTCAAGCAGGAAATTTCTTGGAATTACCCTCGAGTTCGAGCCCCTCTGAAAACTCCGGGCCCGGGGGAAAAAGTACCCGATCCCCCCCCTCTCGTCGGGCCTGGACACGGATCCTCATTGAGCAATGCCTTCAATTCGGCGTCTTCGAAGGTTTTTGGCCTTCCTTCACGCGGACCGTCGTCAACATTAAAACCACCGTCTTTGAAGTGACGGAACCAATCTTGGGACGTGGTTTCACTTAAAGCAGCATCTCCATAAACTTTTTGCAGCTCGCGATGTGCTTCAGCCGCCGTTTTTTTTCGATTGAAAGAGGAAAATCAGCATTTTCCGCAAATGATGATTATTCGGCACAAAATCAGACATTTTTACAAAACCAAAAGCCTATGATACGAAAACAAAATCAAAGCTGTGACGAGGTTTGTTTTCCATATGCCTAAGCTTGGTTTATGCCGTTTCGGTTATTTTACAATCGACTAGCACACACTACTGGCGGCATCTATTGACAAACAGCGAAAACTTAGTTGCGTACCTATATTTTACACTGCAACAGAAACCTCCTATAATGCAAAGTCTCAAACTTTGTATAAAAATTTATAAAAAATCAGCGAATTCTCAAGCTTTTTACTCAGAATTTTATGTAAAACCCTAGTATACTCTTTTATAACCCATGAGGTTTTGATAAAAATTATTAAAAAAAATTGTAAAATAAAAGTCTCAAGTGGGTAGAAAATCGCATGAGATTTTTGGGATTTTTTTCTGACGGTGTTGGGTGTTTTCTTCCATATTAAAAAATATCGAGCAAGCGCTATTTTCTTTTGGCGCTGACTTACATATGGAACCACTTTTCATGCTATATAAAGAAAGTAATAATCATTTGTTTTTCGATTTCTTTGTCAGTTGTTGTGTTAGGCAACATATTTAATTCCTCGAAAAAACGATTTACGTTTTATGAAAAGTATAAAAATTTTGTGCAACCAAGAATGACAAAAGTTATTAAAACTCGCAGGGCCGATGAAGAAGCTCCTCAAAATACAAACCTATCTCCTGTGAAAAAAGCTTTGCTTGCAAATAAGTGGTAGGTGAAAAAGAATCTTTTTTCAAATTTTTCAAAAAGAATAACTGAATTACTTCAAATTTTCTTGCCACCTAATTAAAGATTGCCTTATTTTGAACCATTTTGTCAAGAATTAGCTTGCAACTTGCAAATCAACACTAATTCCTTGAACTTCTAGTTTGATCACAGAGCCACTTGCAAATCAGGTAGCAACCATACCATAAGAAGAATAATTTTGAGAATGTTGATAAAGATTTAAGTACATATATCGACATATTTAGACCTACACATACGCACATAAATTTATGAGAAATCGCGTGTTTACCAGGAAATGTGACACTAGGGCAACGTCAAATAAGCGCCTCGCTAAGACATTTCTTTTTAAATTGCCTTTAACACACACATCCACATGCACATGCACCTATTTAGTCACCTAATGGTGGCAGGAAGCATTTGCTAAGATGACAACAAGTCAGTCAGCTGGTTGATATGACGTGCACGTACCAAAAGGACATAAAGACACACACACATATATATATGTATGCACACACACATACAAATAAGGAAATGATTCGCATGCGAGCGTAATTATTTTATGTTTTTATTTTCAAACTTTTCTAATATGAGCATATATGTATGTGTGTGTGTGTGTGAAAGTGTGCCGCGCTGTTTTGTCGCCACTGCTGCCGCTCGAACTCATTACGATGTCATAATTCCTCTCGGCATCATAAATTCCAGGCAGGCGTGTGTTTGCGTGTGACACACAACAGCGCACAACAAAAGCGGCAACAGGCGCAATTGGCCAAAAAGCACTCGACAACATGGCGTAATGGCAGCCAAAGTGACATGTTTCACAACATACTTTCGCACATACATACATACATACGAATGCACAGGCATTTGCACAGTTGCCAGTATTCATACACACACACATACGTAACACACGCACACACACACACAGAGATGTCAATGGAAGTGAGTAGAGCTCGGCATATGTTTCAGCGGAACCAACAGCTTCCGCAGGATGAACGCTGGCTTGTTGTTTTCAGCTTTTGCTGTTGTTTTTGTAGTTATTAATGTTGGTAAATCTTATCGTTGGCATGGTTTCTGTGCTTCCCATTCCTGTTGCTCTACAAGTATGTTTTTTTTCGAACATTAACTTTGTATTACTTAAAATTGTTTTCATCTCTTTTCTTAATTATTGTTGTTGAGTGCAATTTTTGACTGCCACTGTGGTGGCTTTAGAAATTACGCGTCATTATTTTTCAGCGCACACTCACACATGCACACTTGAACACGTTCGCCTCACATTCGTCTGAAGTGAATGCAGTCTGCGGTGAAAATCTGTACAAATGACGCGAATAACTGGTTCAGAAGTGGTAGGATCTCACCAATTGGGAACCACTGCGCTGTGTGTGTAGCGAATAGTGGCAGCTGTCTTCAGAGCGTAGCAGTGTAAAAGAGGAGTAAGTCACGAAGATTCACGCGTATTAGGAAGTAGGTGTTGTTGACTGTCCACAGTTTCTGAGCTGGTAAGTTGCTGGTCGATTGGGGCTGGACAATGAATTGTCTTTTCGAGTTCAATAAAAACTATTCTCCAGTTTTGTGTTTAAATGCAAATTAAATTATCATCATTTGTAAATTACAGCACAGGTACAGTAATTAAAAAATATATAAAAATGGGTATTTCTTTGGTTTCTCTTCAACCCTGACTCTAGCGCCTCCTGGGTGGAATGCCTTAGCTATAGCACAGTTTTGTCTCACGCCAATAATACCAGTTGACACGATTTTTGGATCTGACTTCTCAATGTGAAATTTTGGTGTCTTTTACGTTACTATCAGGGGGAAAATACATTTTTTTGATCAAAGTTTGCTTTTGCAATTTTTCGAATTTCATTACGTTTTATTACAATTTTATTATGCAGGGTTGCCGGGAAAGTCGTCCTAAATACTTAAGAACATTATAAGTTAGATAATTTGATAATTTCGTAGACAAAACTTGTCTGCCAGTTTCGAGATATGCGATTATAAAAATTATTTAAAAAAAATTTGTTTCAGCTTTTTTTTAAATATTCGCTATTGTAGTTTATTAAAATTTTTTTTTTTAGTTTGTACGTCCATATTTTAAAAGTTTTCGAAATATCCGATAGTAAAAGCTATTTTAAAAAATCTGGTGTCCATTGTTTCTTAGATGTTTTCGAGATATTCGATATTAAAGAAAAATCTTTGGATTTTCGAGATATTCGATATTGAAGATTATTTAAAAAAATCTTTTTTCCACTTTTTTCTTAGATATTTCAGAGATAGTTCATGTTAAAATTTATTAAAAATTTTTTGTTTTTCCTTCTACTTAAATTTTTTTTAATATTTCGAGACATTTGATTTTTAAAATTATTTGAAAAAATCTTTTTGTTACTTATACGTCCACAGTTTTTTAGATATTTCCGAGAAATTCGGTATTAGCATTTACTTAAACATTTACTTTTATAAATTTTTTTAGATATTTCCGAGATATTCAATATTAAAGAATATTTTTTTCAATATTTGCAAAATATTTGATTTTAAAGATTATTTAAAAATTTTTTTTGTGTAAATCCGCTTTTTTGATGTTTTCTAGGTATTTGATACTATAGATTACTTCAAAAAAATCTTTTTTCCACATTGTTTTAAGATATTTCCTATATTTGATGTTAAAATTTATTTAAGAACAAATCTTTTTTTTTTTGAACGACTACTTTTCTTAAATGGTAGCGATTTAAAGTTTATTAAAAAAATATATTTATACTTTTTCCGATATTGAATATTAAAAATTATTTTAAAAAATATTTTTGTTTTTGGACGACTACTTTTCTTAAATGTTTTCTTAAATGTCCTACTGATGCATTGGCTGTACTCCTGAACATATCACCGCTTCCAATTCTAATTGAAAGGGAAGCTCGCTCGAGTGCCTTATGATTAAAAGGTATATCTGAACTTAAAAGTGGGAATATCAGAGCACATTTAAGGGTATTAAAAGACTTCCTACATACATAGTCCCATTCTTCATAGGGATGATATACTATCACCCAAACCAATACTCTTCAGGAACTTCCAAGTTATAATTAATGAACGCACAGGCTGGAGAACAAATTCTATCACTTTCAGACCTGGCTCTCAGCTATAGTTTACTGATGGGTCCAAATTGGAAAATGGTAGAACAGGGGCAGGAATCAATGGGCCTAAATTCAAAAACTCGATTCCGATGGGACTCTACCCAATAATATTCCAGTCAGAAATACATGCCATTGAAATATGTGTGAGAGAATGCCTTAGCAGGAAAATGAGAGGTACTCACATCTACATACTTTCAGATAGCCAAGCGGCTTTAAAAGCCCTTCTATCAACAATTATTACCTCTAAATTGGTAAATGATTGCCTAAACCCTCTCAACACGTTAGGAAACCTCAACATAGTAACACTAAGCTGGATTACGGGACATGCAGGACATGAGGGAAATGAAATGGCTGATGACCTTGCAAAACAAGGAGCAAATATGCAACTTACTGGTCCGGAGCCTTTCTGTGGACTCACAAAAAGAGAGAGAGAATGAGATCTTAGGAAATGGGAAGAAAGGAAATTTGCTGCACACTGGCCAAACTGTGCCGGTCAGCGTCAAGCCAAACTATTTCTAAGTCCCAGCAAAGGAATATCTGACAAGCTACTCGCACTAAGCAGAGTAGACCTGCGTCTTTTAACAGGATATCTTACAGGTCACTGCAGCCTGAGGCATCATCTAAATAATATTAGTCTATCTAAGACCAATGTCTGCCGCTTTTGCGAAATGGACATAGAAAGCTCAGAACATGTGCTTTGTGAATGTCCTGCGTTGGGCAGACAGAGACTTCATCACCTTGGTGGTATCGTAGTATCTCCATGCAATCTTTGGAACAACAAACCAAAAATTGTGCTAAAATTTTTTAAAAACCTAAAACTCTAGGGTTA
Organism: Anastrepha fraterculus; assembly: GCA_037575425.1. Taxonomy (NCBI): domain Eukaryota; kingdom Metazoa; phylum Arthropoda; class Insecta; order Diptera; family Tephritidae; genus Anastrepha; species Anastrepha fraterculus. The sequence goes on along the minus strand of JAYXIM010037146.1, from coordinate 42,277 downwards.
CAAAAATAGGTCTTTCACAATAGATCAGCTCTGGTCGCAGGGCGTAATGGCCTTCTAATAATAATAATAAACGTTTTCGAGGTAGTCGATTCAAAGTTTATTAAAAAAAAATATTTTTATACTTTTTTTCGATATTAAATATTAAAAATTATTTTAAAACATCTTTTTTTTGTTGGTCTGCTTTTTTATATTTTTTCGAAGTATTCGATATTAAAGATTATTTAAAAAAAAATTGTTCCACTTATTTTCTTAGATATTCCCGAGATATTTTACATTAAAATTTATTAACAAATCTTTGTTTTTGCTTCTACTTAAGTGTTTTTTTAATATTTGGAGACTTTTGATTTTAAAAATTCTTTAAAAAAATCTTTTGTTTTAGCTTAGGTCCACTTTTTTCAGATATTTCCGAGATATTTGATATTATTTATTTTTGTTTTGTACTTTTCTTACATATTTGTGAGATATTCGCTATTAAAAGGTATTTAAAAAAGTCCACTTTGTTTATGTTTTTACGCGATGTTTGGAGTTAAAGATTATTTAGAAAAAATATTTTTTCATTGTACGTTAATTTTTCTAAACGTTCAATTAAAAAAAATATTTTTCCTTGTTGCTTATGCGCCCACTTTTTCTAAATGTTTTCAAGATATTCGACTTTTGTTTTCCTTTTTGCTTGTGATTCCACTTCTCTAGGTGTTAATTCAAGGGTCTATTTTTTTCTGTTTTTACCAAGCCCTGACAGTTAAAACATGCTTGTTTGAGCAAATTTTGAATTTACGGTTTTTTATTAAGAGTTCGCTACTTCAATAGATTAAAAAAAATATATAGAAAGTATTCTCAAAATTATTTTAAAAGCTAAAATGTCTCTCTATATATATATGGGGCATTCTTCGCCAACCGGGCACCCCCATCTGCCCAGAACAGTTTTTATAAAAAAAATGTTTCCCTTAATTTTTTTTCTTAACAAACTACTTCATTTTTTTTGGTGTTTTCCAACATATTTGTCAACATTCGTCGTCCATCTTGAATATTTAAAAAGTGCCACATGACAAATTAAAGTACATGACATAAGCTTTTATTTCGGCATAGGGAAAAATTTTTTTTATAAAAACTGTTCTGGGCAGATGGAGGTGTCCGGTTGGCGAAGAATGCCCCATATATATATAATGGGCGCGTACACCGTTTTCGGGTGTTTGGCCGAGCTCCTCCTCCTATTTGTGGTGCCGACTCCGAACGGCAGATATTTTTATGAGGAGCTTTTCCATGGCAGAAGTACACTCGGAGGTTTGCCATTGCCTGCCGAGGGGCGACCGCTATTAGGAAAAACTTTTTCTTAATTTTTGTTCTTTCGAACCGACGTTCTCTCTCTGAATTCCGAATGGTAGTCACGCTCCAACCCAAAATAATGTAATAGATTAGTTTTTGCATGTAGTCCCACATAACGAAGCATTATATTCCAAATGCCACCCATTTAGTACCTGTCATAATTTAAACAAACCACAAAGGTCGGGTGAAAATTTGTTTGCGGTCGTGGAACAGTTTATGGACGCATATCTCACAGTTTTTAATCATTATTTTCTGCTTTTTGTCTGCTTATGCCATTCGTCCGTGGTAAGTGTGCTGCACTGTTCCGGTTTCTCATTTTCACTGATATTTTACTGCTTTTCCAAGCCTAGCATCAGAATTTATGCATTAAAAAAAACACTGGAAAAAGTTTTTTATCTGCCTTTGCAACTTGCTAAATTTAGCGAATTCTACAAACGTAAAAAGCATGCAGAGCTAACCAAAAAGGGGTACTAAATCTCTTTTGTCTATAATTTAGTATTAGGTTCTAGGCTATCGAAGAAAGATATATAGCAGTGAATGCGTCCTATGACATTATCGTTTAAAATTCACCAGTCGCTTATATGGAAAATTAAAATAATGCATACTAGTACTGGTCCCAATTTCACTAGTTGCACGCATGACCTGTTACTAGTGCATTTCGCTGCATTTCTCTGTATGGCAAAGTAAGAGCGTAAGCAAGTTTTCGAGTTTTTTTTTTTTTTTTGTATTCCTTCTTGCATTCCTTGTGCATGCACGTAGGTATATATGTGTGTTTTGGTGTGTCGCAAACTTTTGTTTTAATGTGAAAAATTTATAAAAGGCATGTGACAGACCCGTATTTGAGCCAGGCGTATCGTAGCAAAAAGCATTAGTATTTGCAAGCAAAACTTTAACAAACTCCTAAGTTTGGCAAAAGCAGAAATTTAGAAATTTTTGTTTTCGTTCAACCGCAGCTGTTGCGAATCTTGAAAAATGTTCACCAATCAACTAAGAACTTTACGGTTCTCCTTGAAATCAACAGCTTCGCAAGGCATTAAGGTAATTTAAGAAAAAATTCATATTACAGACAATTATACGATAGTGAGAATGTGTGCTTTACTTTAATATTTAAAATTCCGTATACCTGGCGGCCACCAGGTGGTCGAGTGAAGCACCAAAATATGAAAAAAAAGTTTTATCTAATAGCGGTCCATCTCCGACAGTCATGGTAAACCTTCGGGTGTATATATCTGTATATATCTGCCCAGCGAACTCCTTCCGTTTTAAATGCCTAAACTGCACAAGAAATAGGTGCTGAGTTTAGCCAGCTATCAAGGCCGTTGCAACACCAAGCGTAGCTGAGTTCCCTTCCATTTGCTTCTTTGAGCTGTATCTAAGATCACCAAGGTAACGCAGAGCTGCTGATTTTTAATAAGGTACCTGTCACGGTCAGTGTTACTCGTTTCGTAATGCTGCCATAGCTAATTATTTCATTTAATTCATAGAACGCTCGTGAACAACGGATCTTTTGTCCAACAACCCATTATAGGTATAAAGATGGCTCGGTCACAATCCAAAGTCAAAATTTAGGCAACCGGTTCCTGCTTGAAAGTTCGTGTGGTAAAAGGTAAAAAAATGGGTTTTTCGTGAATTTCTCGAAAAAGGTCAGTTTTATCGCAAAATTAACTCAGACAAAAATTGTAGATCACAAAATTATCTACAAAAAATGTATGAATGATTTTTTCCCTAAATACCACCGTTTCTAAGGTATAACGAAGTAAAGAGTTGCAAGTGTCGTAATATGCATAAGCACGCCACGTATATACGAATGTAAAATGACGAATATTAAAGCAGCAGAACAACGTCTCGAACTCTAGCAACATCTTCATCTTCCGATATTTTGTTTGGCGAACTCATGACAGTTCCTACCAGTCAATACAAATTTCTTGGGAATACTCACAAGTCTCGGTTTATTTCAATGCTGAAAGAAAAGTTTACTGCTGAAAATATATCAGTTAGTGCAATTTCGTTGGACGAAAACAACTATTGTTGTTGGTGAAGATGTAGACTTACTCGTATTACTCACTACTCGAACTCCAGCTGAAAAAAAACAATTTTATTCTTCAGGTAAAGCTCAAAGTCAGTCGGAAATATATTCATTCAAAAGTTTATCATCTTTTGTAAAGTGTCAAAATCACGTATTATTTTTACACGCAATAACTGGCTGTGACACAACATCTGCATTTTACAGGAAAGGTAAAACGACTGTCTTGAAAATGTTTGAAAAGCAAGATTTAGTTCGACGTGCTGAGGTTTTCAAAAAAGTTGATTCAACTCCGCAAGAAGTTATCACCAGCGAAATTTGTTTTCTTCTCTGTATGTACGGAGCGCCTAAAAAAACTGCCTGCTGAGATAAATATCGATATCCATGTTTTGTTAAGAGTACTCGAAATAAAAAACGATTAACTTGTCTTCCTCCAACGTCTGTCGCTGCTCATCAACATATTTTCCGGGTGTATTACCAAGTTCAAGTATGGCTTGGTTATCAGCAAGACCCAACAGATTGGGGTTGGAGGTTGGTCGATGATACATTAGAATCCATTCAGACTTTACAGCCAGCTGCACCAGAGAAAATACTAAACACGATTTTTTGCAAATGTAAAAAAGGATGTAGTGCCAAATGTGGTTGCAAAAAAGTGGGTCTGTATTGTTTTCGGGCGGGCACAAATTGTTAAGGCCGATCGTGTTCTAATGTTGAATGAAAAACCGCAGAAAGCTCGAACGGTTCCGACGAACTGGCATGCGATTCTTCGTTGATGACACAATTGATTTGCAGGCAGGAAGAAGAAGAAGACTTTAACATATATGACTGTAACCCGGAATAATAGAACAGGAATGATGAGCTAGGAACTAGCAACAAACCATCATCTACTGGGTTCTAGGACACAAAGGAATTGAACGAAACGAGAAAGTGGATATGCTAGCCAAAGAAGGCGCTAATATTCCTGTATCTAGCACGGCCGGTATACAACCACCTCTCTGCAAACAACGTCTGGATATACAAGTAGATGCAGCAATGATTCAAGAAGCGCACTCAAGATGGAAAAGAACCAGCTAATGCAGGATCGCGCAAATCATGCTACGTGGGCACAATGTCAGGTGTACAAACCAATATAGTTTACCTCTTCTCAGGAAGGAGTGTAAACTTCTAGTGGGGATACTGACGGGACACTGTATTACTCCATACTACGCGGCCAAACTGAAGCTGGTGCCGCACGATACATGCACAATATGTAACGAAGTCAACGCGAGAGGAACTCTGGAATACCTACTCTGCCACTGCAATGAACTTAGCAAAACACGACTAAACTGATTAGGTTTTGCATACCCAACTTTCAATCTTAGAAATCGTGGCGGATCAAAAAATGCAGCTCTTTGTCTAAGAAAACCTTTATAAATCTTAATTTAGAATTCTACACAAAAATTTAAAAAGTTCCACAAACTTTTCATCACAATTAGACGAGATTTAAGTAGAATTAGAATTAGAACTAAAATGTACCTATAGAAAAATTTTTGGTACGCAATTTTATTAAATTTTAGGATAACAATTTTATTAACTTTTAGGATAACAATTTTATTAAATTTTAGGATAACAAAGCGTAAGCTTAAAGTCACTAAAGATTCTCCTTGATGTTTGATACATTTTTTTTTCAAGACGACCTTGCGCATTTTCTCCGTAGAGTGGAGAAGAGAAAATATGCAACATTGTCAGGTGAAAAAATTATATAAAATCAATAAAATTGTCTAGTAACTTTCGAGTTGCACCTTATTATTCTTGAATTTAATAAGCTATAAAACTATAGAAAATACAGTTTTTATTTTAATTAGGAATCGTGAAATTGTTTTGAAATTTTCTGCTTTTTCTTTAAAATTTTTAATCGGAACTAGGAATTATATGGTATATAGGAAATAGGAATTATAAGGTATAAGGGTGATTTTTTAAGAGCTATAGGAAAGTTTTTCAAAAAAACACACGTAAAATTCAGAAAAATGCATGAAATTTTTATTTAAATCGATAGTACAGTCCATAAAATTTAATGTTTGCAGATTATTTCATGCAAATGTTGAACGCGACTGCGCCTGCAAATCGTCCATCCGCTTAGTCCAATTTTGGCATACTCTTTCCAATGTTTCGCCCGGTATCTCACATATAAATGCTTTAATGTTGTCTTCCAATGCGTTTATTGAAGCAGGCTTGTCTGAATAGGCATGAGCTTTAACATAGCCCCACAAAAAATAATCTAAAGGCGTTATATCGCATGATCTGGGTGGCCAATTGACAGCTCCCGAACGTGAAATAAAATGTTCACCGAACTCGCCTCTCAACAAGCCCATTCTTAAGCGTACTGTATGGCATGTGGCACCGTCTTGCTGAAACCGCATGAAACCACATGTCATGCAATTCAAGCTCTTGCATTTTTGGCAAAATAAGTTGGATATCATTCCACGGTAGCGCTCACCATTCACAGTTACGTTACGATTCGCAGCATCTTTGAAGAAGTACGGTCCAATGATACCTCCAGCCCATAAACCGCACCAAACTGTGACCTTTTCTGGATACATTGATACATTGGTAGCTCTTGCAATTCTTCTGGCTGATTTTCACTCCAAAATTGACAATTCTGCTTATTTACGTACCCTACGTACCCATTGATCCAAAAATGAGCTTCGTCGCTGAACACAATTTATCGACTTTAAACTTTCTTAACAGAACACGCATTTTTATAATAAAATTCAATGATTTGCAAGCGTTGTTCGTTTGTAAGACGATTCATGGTTAAATTATAGACCAAACTGAAGATGTTTGACATTGAAACAAAACACGAAACGTGCGTCAGCTGTTTAAACCAACTGTTTAAAAAGATAATAGCTAAAAAATCACCCGTTATATGGAATGTTATAAATTTAGAATAATAAACATTAAAATAATAAAAAGAGTCTCAGTCAAAACTGGTCACAATGTTGAGGTGCTATCATTTCACCTCGCGCAGTAGGCCGCAATGACCAAAAGACTAATACCCTCGATTCTCATTACTATAAAAAAAATTCCGCAAACAGCCAGTATGCCAATATAAATTGAAAATATCGAAAAAACTTAAATTTTTTCTCACTTCAGCCGCTTGCAGTTTTTTCGCTTCATTTTGTTTGCCTTCAGTTTGGTTTTATTTGCCATTTCTGGCGAGTGCTCGTAAGTTTTGTTCATATAACGCAAAAACAAATGGCGCACAAATACGTGATCAAAATTTCGTTAAATAATTTTATACGCTAGCAACGCATGCGAAGAATGCCATTACCCGGTCATTCGCATAATTTTTTTTACTGCTACATCCAGCAATAAGCGTCACACTAACCATACTTTTGCGAAAATATTTATACTAATTCGGGCGGCCTTTCGACTGGCGGCTGTTGCTAAGCGCCAAGCTGGCAACAACAACACTCAAATACATGGTGTTGTTTTATGGGTGTGTGCATATGCATGTGTATGTGTATATATAGGGACACGCATGCCCCGTTCCTCTACTGCGCTTACGAAGACACTTTCAATATTTTTAAGACCTAAGGCAAGCTGCGTTTGAAAGCGAAAGCTTAGCAAAGGATAAGAATCTAAAATAAAGCAGAAAAACGCAGCGATTTGTGTGCTTTCAGCAGAGAGATTTTTACTGATGCAGTAAAATTTAAACGCCTCATAAACTACTGGCTAACGACATTGACCACGAGCACCGTTAATGTTAAAGGGTGTTGATTAATGCAATAATTTTGGCCTTAATATGCTTAAATTTCTGCCGCCATAGTGTTAATGGGCTGCTGGGCATAGCCCTCAAACATATAGCAATGTAGCGGGTGTGCGCTGCGTCCCCCGAGTGCTGACCCACAGCGTTTCTGCACTCGTGCTACCTACTTTTTTTTTAAATTACTTGTATGTGCCTTTTTACCGACGAATAATTCATGCCAGCTGCCACGTCGCTCAAGTTGATGAACACATATCGACATCAGTTGGGTTTTTTTCCACATATACTGAGCCTGCACAGCTCATCACACCGCTCACCGCTCGTGGGCACGCCGTCATGTGTCCGACAACCAAACAATGGCCGATTGACGGCGTCAGTAATTTCTTTTGTAATTTTTCATGTCATTATCATGAACGTGCCTCATTGCCTTCGAGCATTGCCCACTCACTATTCGAATTTTTTACACACACTAACGCATACATACACACCTTTCGAGTAGAATACAGCATTCAGTACCTTTCCCATTGCTTGCAATGTGTCTAACATTATTAACTCCGCTCTGCGCCACTCTACTCTACACTACTTTACTCTACACTACTTAGCTCTGCACTACTCTACTCTACACATTCTACATTCTCTGCTCACTGCAAGTCATTCTTCCCATGTCTACTTCATTTGGCTGTCGCCGGATTTTACAGCATCATTTCTCGCAGGATTCGCTGTCAATATTTTTCCATTTTTTCATTTCACTCACTTCAAAGGCGCGTTAGAAAAGCTGTCATAAAAAATGTATGTAACGAATGAAATGCCTTCGGCGCCTTAGTGGCCCACAGTGGCATGAGTTGAGCGCCATTGTATGCTCATTTGGACATTAAAGCAACTGGCGCTGATGGCAGGGGATGGGATGAGATGGAATGGAATGCCTATGAGAGCGAATGCATTGGGGCATGCCAACATGTCACCGCTTCGATCGAATTTTTCATGCATTTCTTTTTAATTCAGTCCTTATAAAATTCACTACTTTTTTATCTTTAAAATTTTGTTCTTTTGAATTTTTTTTTCATTTTTTTCGATACTTCGCACATCTTCGCATGCTGCCACCGGCCGTTGCCACTTACCACTTTCCACATCCTTAAAGCGACAACCATACAAGTGCTCGTACATGTGTAAGGATTCCCTCTGCGCTTAGGGAATATACTCGTATGTATGTGTGCAGTAAAATAAAAATGAGAAATCGCATAAAAATTTGCTGCAAAAAGGATTATGTTACAATTTGTTCATTTTTTATCACAAGCAAATGTGTGGCGAATGGATGTGAAGTCCTGCGCGTTAACTGGGCACTTTCCTGCTATGACGCTTGCTAAAAAATGATTTTAGCATTACTTCTTTTTTCTATTCATTCTCTGCACTTTAGGCACTTCTTCTTTTTTCCATAATATCATCTATTACATTTTACTGACATTTTATTACTTCGGGTGAGGCGAGTTCAGAGAAAAGTGTTAAAAGTGTAGAGTCGATTATGGGTGTGTGTATATATGTATGTTAATTTATGTGTATGTACAGATGCACTTCATACAAAAATAACTGATATTTCTAGGGAGTAAAAAAAAGTAGTTGTAGGCCAACTACACGCGGTGTTCCCAAGCGGTCCCCCAACCAAGTACTAACCGCGCCCGATGCTGCTTAATTTAGGTGATCGGACGAGAACCGATGTTTTCAGTGTGGTCGTCACTCCATTTGTGGAAGAACAGTACAAGTGTGGAAGTACAATATTACAAGTAACCTACATTCACGACTAGGCACCGCTTATTTGGATTGCCCAAATCCATTTTTTCATAATCCATTTTCGAGCTTTTTGAAACCATCAGCTCCAATATTAAGTAACATAAGCACTTGTCCCTCTCTTACGTTTGAAGCGACACATTTTTAGCATAATTTTTGGTTCTATACGAGAGCCTGATGCGTCTTATAGAATAAAACATAGCAATGAGGTCGAAGAACTTATAAATGAGCAAAACTTAGAGCCCTTCGTGAAGGCGCTAGGACACGTACTTCGCATGAATGACTACAGAATTGCAAAGAAAACTTTTATCTCTCGCATTTTGGGCAGCAGAAAGCGCGAACGGCCACCAAGAAGGTTGGCAAATAATATGGAAGATGAAGGGAAATGTATGGCGCGCAATAGTAAAGGAAGCATTACCTCACCTAAGTATCGACCCATCCATAAATATTGGTTTGTATGCTGTACTTTTCAGAGAAAAAAACTATGTGGGCTGATTTACTCTTGTTTAGTTTAATCCTCCCTTTTTTGGGCCAGGAGGCAATCTGGTCGCCAGTATTTTGAAATTTAATAGCAGCACCTTCAATTGTGCCGTGCACTGTAAGTAGCGCCTTATTCCACGAATGTTGCAGTTACATGCTGGTTTGCCGATGGTAGGTTTTGTGTGTAGATCAGATACAGCAGAGGCCCCAATATTCTGACTTGTGATGATGATGATGATGAAGCCTTTGACGTCACAAACTAAAAACAGAAGCCTTCTCTTTAATAATATTTTTAAAGTGTTCAAAAAGTTATGAATTCTCTCAAAATAAATTACCCAACAATGGAGGCGACAGTCCCGAGAACTACATTCAGCTTAACAAGGTAATTTTTTTGTTGCAACTTGCATATGACGCGATTTTAAACAAAACAATCAATGTGAATATAATTTAGATGTACAAAATGTACAAGGTGGCACAAAATTAATCATCCCATTGCAAAATTTATAATGTCACATTCGACGCTTGTGAACTAGTCAGCTGCAGTACACAAAGAGACAAGTAAAGGAGTACGTAAAGATCAAAATAAATTAAAAATCAATGGCAAATTCGCCAATTATTACCCCCGCCGCATCGAATTTACAATATTTGTGAATGAGTTTGATTTCCAGTTAAGCAGCTTCTAAAACGAACAAAATTATCAGATTTGGAGTAGTGAAGGTCAATGGAAGAATCATCAGTTACTTTTACATACCGAAGGAGTCACTGTTTGGTGAGGATTGTGATACGACTAAATCAACAGCCTTTATTTCTTCGAAACTGCATAAGAAAGTACGTTCACTGCCTGTAGTGATCGATATCTGATGACCATAGCAAACTTTTTGTCAACTATGATTTACTGCATGGAATCCTCAAACATGTGATTTCGGCAGAATGGCGCCAGTTGCTATATTGCATATATAAGAAATATTGCATTTATTGAATGAGAAGTTCGAGGGATTCGTTATCTCATATACTAAGCCTTGCATCAACTCTGATCCTGACTCGGTAAGAAAAATGCAATACACTTTACAGTCGTACACTCTAGTTTCGTTATTCACTAACCATTATTTCCATTTACAGCCAAACGGCGATTAAATCTATTGGACTAGTTGTCACTCTCTCCATCATTGCTCGTAATTTACGGGCATCTCTTAACGAGATGGCGGAATACTTCCGCATCCATTTGATATGGACTATGACTATGTCCGTTGCTGTCTTCTAGGTCGACTTGCTCAAAGATTGAATTTACTGCATTTCGACTATTGCAGAAGCTGCAAGAACGAGGAGGAGGAAGAGTCTATCAGACAACTTCTTTGTCACGACACTGTCTGGCATGCCAGTAGGTTCAGATACTTTGGTTCAACGTTCTTGAATGATGTGGATGACCTTAGGGATGTAACTGTCGGGCAGATCAGTGGATTTGCACTTAAAAAAATGTTTTAACGAGGAGTAGCAAGTAAACTACTACTTCAAAAAAAATACAAAAAAGAACAAAAAAGAATCCAATCATCAAAATTTCAATCCTTTAGTCAGCGTCTTTAGAAATTTTTCTGGTTTGCTGGCCACATAAATTATCTAAAGGAGGAGCTTATTCACTTTCAACCATCCTCAGCCGTTTGAACTTGACTTATTATAGACGGCAACAGTCTGAGGGAGTTGTTTTAAAGATCGGCTGTCATTCCCACTTACCTATCATCAATCGTTCCTATTTGCTGATATATCCAAGCCTCGAAATTTTGTTTATAAAAATATACCTTCCTTTTCAGTAAGCCAATACTGTTGCATTTTACCTAAAATGTGATTCTCTTTAATTTTTTTTTTACTTAATATTTTTAACTACGTTCTTTCACAATTCCAATTTCCACGTTTGGTTGGTTGTGTTTTTTTTAACCTCCCCAGAAAGAGCGTCACGACTTTTTTGCCTCTTTCTTTTCACATCAGTCTGAGAACAAAAGTGGCAATAAACAGCTGTGCGATATCTGCGGGCAACTTAGCAGAATTGTGATTTATATTCTTTTATTTTTGTAAAAAATTTTTGTTTGAGCAATCGAGTGCTAGCTAAAGGGCTTGGAATAAATTTCTCGCAATTTTTATTTTATTTGTTGTGAGCTGATTTTGTATTATTTTTCTGAAGAAAATGGAGAACTTTTATTTATAATCATATATTTTCTAAAATATTAATTTTATTTTTTTAAATATTATGCGTTTTTAAATGTCAATAGTATACTAAGGCAAAATGTGTTTGTACCCTCCCTTTATTTTTTTTTAGGCCTACAAATCCCTTAATTCGTCACATGTCTTTAATGCCTGAGGCCAACTTCTTTGGCCCAGAGCCCGTTTTGGCACTCCCTTCTGCGACCATCAAAGCCACGGTTAGCAAATGAGTTACTTTAACCCACAAGCGAGCTTGACAGGCCGGGAGAGGCTGCAGATGGGCGAAACTGCTGTTGCCTGTCATGTCCGATGGGCTGTCGCAAACACTCCTGTCATTAAGCTGAAGGGAGTGCAGACAGCTGGTTGGACTGATGTCGGGCCACTTTCTGTGGGCGAAGCACATGGAAAGGGTGGACATCTCAGACAGTGTGCTCTGCCCAGCTTGTGAAGAGGAACCACTTTCTGTGCGTCTGCCCCGCCTTCGCTCGAATCAGGTTTGAGGTTTTGGCACTGATGTGTTAAGAAGCGACCACCTTGGCTCCTTGGCACCACAAGATCTCCTCAAATTTCTTCGGTGATCGGTTAGATTTAAAGAAAATTCAAAGGGCATCCAAGTGTAGTACAATGAACTTAATTAAGGTCTGAGTGCTGAACTTGCTAGTTGTACCGACAAACAAAAAAAACAAAAAACCACAGAAATGCCTTTAATCTGAGATGTGATGATGAAATTTAATAAATTAAAGCTTCCAACTTTCTTCCTTTTACTTTTTGTACAATTTCCTATAAAACTAAAATTATTCAATGCTTGTGAAATAAATTATAACATTTTTTTCTTACGCTTTAATAGAAAATACAGCAAATTTAAAGCGCTCAATTAACATTATTTAGTTTTTAATGTAATTGGCTGAAAGCAAAAACCATCGAAGCGAAAATTCACAATTTTTTGTTTTGATTTTTTTACAAGCTCAACTACATAAAACGTTTTTCTGCTGCGATAATATTTTTTTGTTTGCTCCCAAAAGTAGGCTACCATAGCTACACTTGGCCGTTTTTAATTTGTGCAAAAAGTTGTCGGTTGCCACGGTTTAAATACCAGGCACAGAACTGCACAGGTACTTAGCTGCTGGCACAATAGCAACAGCCACCACATTCAACCCACACACACATACATAAACAGGAAATAACAACAATTGAAATTCTTTTGGTCTGTAATTTTTGCTAATTAAATTTTTTACTTTTTTTTTCTCAGCAAAACAAATGATAAAACATACATTCGAGTGCATTCCGTACATAAATACCTGGCTGTGGGGTGTCCAACTACTCAGCACAGATTTTACTGCATGGACTGGTATTTGATGTAAAAATGCGTACTAGTTCGAGAATGACTAGAAAACCAGTTCAAAAATAGACCAGTTCTGATTAGACAAGCGCTTTGAAAACCTGCACAAGACAGTACGAGGCAAGCCATCGAATGGAACCCACAGGAATCACGCAGAAGGGGACAACAGTATCCACAGAAGACAGCTAGAGAAGGAAATAATATTAAGTGAGCTGAACTGGAACGAAATAAAAAGAATGTCATTTGATAGGGAGGGATTTAAGAGATTTGTTTTGGCCCTACGGCTCAGTATGCAGCGGAAGGTATAAATATTTATGCCAGTTAAATATCTTTGTCACGCAGAAATTAATTCCTAGTACTTCAAAGGAGAAAGCTTCGAATGCAAAGGATGTGCAAAATGAGAACTAGACGAATAAAAATCTTGATGATGCTAATCATCTGTTATTTGGTCAACCATACGCTCTTTTGTCCATTATGAATTAGTTCGTTAACTGGAATGATGCCGATGCAGTAGTTGGGTAGTTCGTTAACTAGCATTATTCTACAGAGTCCGGCACTCGAAGTGTAACCAATTAAAAGGGCCATAAATTTAGTTTAGAAATTTACCTTTGTTCACTTCAAAGTAAAAATATGTGAGAAATAATACAAAATTAAGAATCAACTTACTTTTGCTCGATATGACCAACTTTTGCATTGGCTATGGCCTTGAGACGGTCCAGAAACGAATCGCAAGCTACCTGAGTATGAATCGCCGGTATTTTCGCGCACACGCGGACACTGACTTTTTTCAGCGCCTTAAGACTCGTAAATAGTCCATTAGATTCGCGTCTGGTGAATTTGAGAGCCATTGGATGGACGTTATGAAGTTCGGAAGGTTGTTTTTTAGCCATCCTTGGTTCACTCGAGCTTTGTGAGACGGTGCCGAGTCCTGTTGAAACGTTCATGGTCTGCCACTGAAATGTTTGTCTGTCCATGGCTTCAAAGCAACCTCCAGAATACTTTCCCGATAATATTTCGCATTTATCTTCACGCCAGGCTTAATAAAATCGATTGGAGAGCGCCCGTCTGCGGTTACAGCGGCTCAAACCATTAAGGGGGTCTTCTACCGTCACGGTTTGAAAAAATCGATTTTTTTTTTTTTAGATTTTTTAAAAGCTACTAATGTTAAGAGTATGCTATAAAGAGGGTTTTATGAAAAACATGTTCCTTCATGAGCATTTCGGGGAGAATACATGCATGCGCGTGGCATTTTCGAGCGTTTCTTTATCTTTAAACGCCTTTTCCCGAAAGTTGACTTTTTTCAACTTTCTGGTCACACATCTACTATAAATATTTGTCGAATTCATTCCATCTTTTTTCCAGTTATTCAGTGAATATCTCGCTATGTTTTCCCAGACCACTTTTTTCAATTTTTGATTAGTTTAATTTTGCGGGCCTCTAAAGTGTAAAAAAAAAGAGGAAATTTTCAAACTTTTTTTTTAAAATCACGCATTTTTTACAAATTTCAAAATATTTAAAATCGCCACTGGGAAAACATAGCCAACGCTACACTTTATGATAAAAAAAAATTTTTTTTGATTTCAGATAAGTAAAATGGTCGATCGCGTGCCACAAAGTCGCCTAGGACATTTTTACAAGGGCAACCTCGAGGACGGTTCAAGGACACAGGGCCAAAGAATTCGATTTGAAAAATATATTTTTAAATAGTGCAAACTTGTGCAAATTAAATAAAAAAAATCTGATTTCATTATCTCAAGTGGTTGCTTTGTAATTAATTCCCAAAAATAGGCCCGAGATTAAGGCGCGACGGTAGAAGACCCCCTTAAGTGTGATGGGTGCTGCCTGCTGGTGGACAATCGTTGACTCAAACTCTCGTATGATCGCTCAGTCAAATAAACCCTATCGTTTTAGGAGTTTACGAAATGCTCAATTTGAAAAAATTTTTCGTCAGAAAACACAATGTTCGGAAAGTGACCGTTTTCGGCCAAGCGAACCAACTTCTTTGCTCTTTCAAGTCTCACTTGTGGCTGCTTCGGGGTGAGATCATGCGAATTTTGGATCTTGTAAGGCTTGTTTTTGAGATCATTTTTCAGTATGCGGCGGTTGCTACGGTCAAATATTTTCAGTTCTTTCGCCATTTGATTGGCACTTTGTCGGGGATTTCACTTAAGTCACTTCTTCACGTTTTTAACCATTTCAGGTGACGTTGCAGTCTTTTAATGACGTTTCGCGATGCTACCAGTTTCATAGAAATGAGTAATGGTGCGATAAATAAAAGCTTTATTAACTTTAAGGTGCTCGAGCTCACGAACAAGCGCTGGTTGTGATTTTACAACCAAATAAAGGGTTCTCCAATAAGAGGTGTTATTTTAATATTCAAAGAAAAATGTTATATTTTAATATAAATTATCGGATGTTCATTTCATTATAAAGAGGAAGGTATGCCGTTAATAGTGAAAAATAACATCAGGCAAATGACCACGACGACCACGCTTACAGGACAATATCCTTTTCATGAAATTTTCCATAACCGAATTACAAAGTGGCTGCCCTATGTCCTCGATAGCCTCATGAATTACATCTTTGAGGTCTTGAATCGACCCTGTGCTGTTGGCGTATACCTTCTCTTTCCCGTGGTCCCAAAGAAAAAAGTCAGAAGGTGTTAAATCAAAAAATCTCGGTGGCCAATTGTGATCACCTCTTCGAGAGATAACACGGTCCGGAAACTTTTCTCGTAAGAGATCAATTGTTTCGTTGCTTGTGTGGCACGTAGCGCCGTTTTGTTGGAAATAATCATTGTCCAGATCAATACCATCCAATTCCGGCCATAAAAAATCGTTAATCATCTCTCGATAGCGCAATCCCATTCAAAATAACTTCTGTTATTGGAAAACCCTTTATAATGCAGTCACCCTTTCATGTTTGATATCCATTACTAATTTGCTTTTTGCTTGTTTACTTTCGGCAAAATGCTTCCGGGCACTTGTAAACAATACTCTGAACTGTCATTTAGCCAACTAACATACAGCTGAAGTTGGTTACACTTCGAGTGCCGGACCCTGTATAATCTCGTATTTCCGGAGAGAAATTTTGTATGGGTAATTTTGCCTTTTAACTACCAATTGGAAGTTACCATAAGCTCATAAAAGTAGATAATCCAGTTATATGTGAACCTATTATTAATTTCTGAGGTGTAATTTTTAAAAAAGGTCCCCTAGTGCTCGCACAACATCCTAAGAATAAGCCAGTTTGTTTATTTGCAATGCAAAACTGCAATTTTTCGTTATGAATCAAAAGCCAATTTTCTGCGTGCCTATTCGTTTCGAATAAGCAAATAAAAATTTGTTTTTGTTTTTCATGACATTTATTTGTTGCTTTATGTCATATATCAGTGGCAATTCGCTTCCTCGCACACGACGACACTAACGCAGCGCGCATTTCTAGTTAAGTACGCACTTTCGTTTGAAAATTGAAAGGCGTCCTCGATTTAAGGATCAAAGGCTTGGAAAATCATACAAATATCAAACGAAAGTGTATGCTTTCAATTGAAAAGGGCGCTACTGCTCTGAGTGTGTTGGTAATTGCAGTGCTTGCGATGGCAGGCGTTGAAAGCATACATTTATTAATTCTTCCTCCCCTCTATGGACATTTGCTTAGCGGCAAAAGTGCGTGAAATATGCTGAGCCAAAAAAATTGAGAGCTAAAATTAAATGGTAAAGAACAAAAGGAAAGCATAACCGAAATGTGAATTGGAAAAAAAATTAAATTACCAAAGCGTAAAAGCCATCACTTACACACATGTCAACATATGCGTTCAAATATGTACCATTTACAAAGCGATAGAGGCAACGCGTGGAAAAAAGGTCGCAGCAGCACGCACGCATTCACCAAAAAGGCAGCTGTCAATTACAGCCGTGCTCCAAATGAATTTATTGACTGGCAGTCGATATTGACTTTCTAAAAAAATTAAATTTTTCTAAACCACTGGCCACTGAGAGCAAGGCAAAAAAACGTCAATGTAAAGCACGAAGGGAAAGCGTGCATGCTTACACATGTTCATATGTGTGAATATGTTCATATGTGTGAGGCTATGCTACACAACCCCTGTAGGAAGAAAATGAAAAAGTGAGAAGAATGCTTGGCTCAGAATTGAGGAACTGCACGCCCACTCTGGTCCGTAGCTCTTCTAGTTACACTACACTAAATGTGAGTATTTCAACAGCGATGAATTATTTCACTTTCGGCAGTTAATCATGGCTAATCAGGCACCCTTACGTGAGTTAAATGTCCGAAAAAATCAGCTGATTTTCAAAATCTGAGCTACGCAGAAAATTCTAGTGTAATTCATGGAATGAATACATTTGTCTAATTCTATGAAGGAATATTTAGTTTGCCCCTTTTGTCAGTCATTTTTGCTATTTTTATCTTTTTCTTACACTCTTTGGCATCTGGAACCCATTCTTTATTCGCATTTGGTGCTTAACTTTTCACTATGAACTCGAAATTTATTGATCTTACTGTACTTACAACAAAAATAAACGTTTCATCCAACAGATTCTGGTAGAGACGGGCAAAAAAAGATCACGTGTATCGGCGATTTCGAGTTTACAATCGATTTCGTTTTAGGTGGGATCAAAGTTCCCAGTTTTTTTGCATTCTTCTGGCAAATGGGCATAGGAAACCCTGTGATCCGTTCATTTAAGATATATGACCTTGATCAAAAAGTTCTTAGAACAATCGCCAGGTGACGCTCAAAGTCAACTGATTTGAGTTTTATTTTTTTCTTTTTGTTAGGTTGCTATTTTAGGCAGTTAAGCCGTACTTTTCTGGACTTCGGACAGATCTCTCTGCCCGCAAACTGGAATTTAAGGGTCGCGCCAGGCGATATTTCCAATCAGGCAGTATTAGAAAAAGGGGAAAATCTTCACTGATGGCTCCAAGATGGAATCGAGAGTCGAAGCAAGGGTTTTCTCTTAATCAGCTAATTTATATATTTCCTTAAAATAGTCGAACAGTGCTAGTTTTTTCAAGCACAAGTCTTTGCAACCCTGCAGGCTTGCAAAATGCTTAGGAAACGAGGGAGCGAGGGAGATATTAAAATTTTGTGCGATAGTCAAGCCGCAATCAAGGCTCTGACGACGTCATGGTGAAGAACCAAATTAGTCAACTCCTGTAAGAGGAAGAGCAAATCTCTTGGGTGTGCAGGTAACATTTCTCTGATATGGAGTCCCAGACATAAGAAAATAGAGGGACAAGGAATTGCTGATGACCTTGCCAGAGAGGGGTTGAATTGGTTTCAGAGGTCTCCTGCCCGGTCATCGGCATCGCCCTGACTGTTTTTAAAGGGGAATTGCATCACTTATTTTTCTAGGAAAGCGCAGAAAAGCTGGCGCTCCATTTCCTCGTGTGTTATCTAGGAAACCCTTTAGACCGAGTGCAATAGACGTAGACGGAAAAAGTCCTGGGTACTTGCCGCCACTCGACTTCTAAGCTCATAGTGGCTTAGCCCTTCGTTAGGCACGTGGATTTTTGTAGCGTGGTTAGGCACGTGGTCTACAATCGTAGACCATTTTAATATTATGACTAAAAGTGTTATTCATTTGTGTTTCTTAATAATACTTCATAAGTATATTCTGTGATTTAATGTGAGGAATATAAACTAATATTTTCACTAAAATATTTGTGTATCTTCTGTAAATTCAATAAAAACATGAATGTATGTGTTTTTTAACATTTATTGCAATTCATAAAGGTTTTTTCTTATAACTAATGGACGATTTACAAAAGAGTTTTTATTATTCGTAAAACTTAAAATAAAAATATGTAAAATTCACTTCTTTAAATAAAAATAAAAGTTCAGTACAAAACTTATATGTTGTGGTTTCTGAAAACTGCTTATATTTCCTCACTGAGACATTCCGTGCAGCTTTCCCTCATATGATTTTTGCAAGCAAATCTGCCGCATTTCGTACACGACTTTCGGGATGATTTGTTCATATTGCGAGGGCAAATATGACAACGTCCGACATAGTTACTTGGTGATTGAGTGGGTTGTGGTGCAATGCTTGGGATGCCAAGAAGGTTGTGGGCTCGCTGCCTCATTTCCCTGGGTAGGTGAGGATTCTTTGATCTAACTTCAATATGTGGTCGAACGAGCTCCCAAGCGCATTTTTCAAGAAAATCACTCCGTTTTATATTATTTTGGGGATTATTTGCTTTATATACACAAAGAGTGTTTATACCAGAGATATTTAGTAAATTGTAAAATATTACCATTGGCCAACGACACGTATTCCTTGCAACATTATATTTCTGACATAATTGGTCCACAAGATCTACACCAATTTTTGTGTGATTATAATCGGTTATCATAATTGGTTTTTTTTCATCATTTCTTTGCTCATCTATTGCGGTATCATGGTGCATAGATGATATCAGTATCACTGACCGGGTTTTTTTCGGGCAGTACGACACTAGTGAACAATTTTCTTGGAAACCAAAAATACTTGACTTTTCTCTACGATTCTTCCTGGGAAGGAATTCTTTGGGAACTTCGCGTTTATTTTTTCTCACAGTTCCCAAATATGTAAGCTTTTTCTTTAGCAAATTATTAACCAACGAAAAGCTGCTGAACCGTTGTTCATGTTGTTCATCCACAGTAAGAAACTCACTACCAATAAAATTCCTTTGAAACTTGACCAGGAATACTTCAAAAAGTTCTCTCATAGGCGCCAAAATACCAATTGCTCTTCTCTGCTGTCTTGTATTGATGCCATCAAATCGCAGGCATCTTATCAGAAATCGAAACCGTTTCTCGCTCATCGCTAGGTAGCACGATTCAACCCCGTTTCCTTGGGAATTGTCCCAAATTTTATGAAGATTTTTTTCGAGCTTCTAAGAGCGCCAATCAAAAACAAAACGCCAATGAAAGCGCGAATTTCGGTGTCATCGGTTTCTCTTGAATCTTGATTCATTCTATCTTCTTGAAAGTTAACCCGTACGTTTTTGAATTTACACAATTGTTGAAACGGTTATTATTCTTATAACCGAATCATGCACTCAATTTCTGTTTCAACATTGCGCGCATTGACCTTTCTGTACTCGGCAAAAGTTTGATTATATTGTGCGAACGAATACGAACTTGCAAATTGGGTCTGGTTTTCTTCCACTTAGTGACATTGTCTTTTCCTAAGTAGAAAATTTGGGGATGAGATGCACCAGAATCGTCTGAAAGAATTTCATCATCGCTTGATCCTTCTAGTTTCGATTCGGTCTCGTGGTCACTCTCTTCAGCAGCATTCACATTGATATCCGTATCTTCGTCAACCTCCGTCTCGTTTTCTTCATCCATAGCACTTTCTTCACTACTTGATAGTTCGGAGAGCAATCTTTCCCATACTTCAGGCTTTTGCTGCTTTCCAATCGTCTTTTTTTGGAATCAGACATAACATTATCTGAAACTAATTAAATTAGCACACTTTTGTAAAAAAAATATAAGCAAAACTTACCAGAACTTAATTCAAATATTTAATATATCAAGTAATATTGCCGCAAGAAAAAGTAACGTCGTTAGTCACGTGGTCTACATAGGTATGTAGACCAGCACTGTTCAGACCTTGATAAAATTTACAACTGCACGTCAAACCCGCACTGAATGCACTAATTGGATAAAGTGATTAATTATAAACAGCTATTAAAAAGCTTAGGTAATTTAAGAGACAAATTTAAGGAGTTGCACGACTTTGAAAAGAAGTGGTCTACGATTGTAGACCACGTGCCTAATGAAGGGTTAGCGGTTATTGGACGATCGAGACACACGCAGAAAATCTAGGTTTGCCTTTTAATCCCTATTGCAGAGGCTGCGAGGACCTTTCAGAGAAGCAGACTGTTGAGCGCTTTCTCTGTAAATATGCGGGTTTGGCAACTAGAAGAATAGTGTCGCTGGGTGCTCCTTTCTTCGACAGCCTGGGGCAGTGAACCTAAAGCCCATCAATGTTCTCCCTTACATCAACACCTCTGGTTGGCTGGCTGTAGATATCTGCCTGTTGGAGGTCTCATAAAGGTATCAAAATGGTCCCATAATGTCACTCCAGCCATTTCATCCACCTACCTACATCGGTTCTCACATCTGTGGTTAACATTCACACTAAAATTTTATCTCCATTGCTTGACATTTGTAAAAGTTATGCTGCCTTAAGTAAGTCCACCTGTGCGCGTGTTTTCAATTTTTTTAAGTTTTAGAAATGGATATGAATTTGCGATTGGATCGATGACGTATGTCGCGGCAGGTCGTCGACGACGAAAACTGAAGAAAACATCAATAAAGTGAAAGAAAAGTTAATCAATAAACGCAAATTAACCATTAGAGAGTTGGATTTGAACATTGCTTATTGATCCACTCGGGGCATTGCAAGTAGTTAATGATTTGGGTTTGCCCCGTGTTTACTGCAAAGTTGGCCCCAAAAAATCTGAATTTCATGTAAAAAATTGACCGCGTTGATATTACCAAAAACGCAATTTCCATTGCTGAATCCGACTCAAAATTCATCAAACGCATTATTACTGGCGACGAGACCTGGGTACGTGGGTTTATAACTGCAGCAAGCAATCCAGACATCAGACGTAGGAGTCGAGAGCTCTGAATGAACCAAGGCCAAAAAACCTACGTTCAGTGAAAAAGGAAAGCGATGCTCACGGTTTTTGCGGATTACAAATCGTGGTGTTTTACACCATGTTTTCCAGAAGGTCAGACTGTTAATGAGGACCATTATTTTGACATTATGAGATGTTTATGTGTAGTAATTCGTCAAAAAGAAAAAAATTGTGAAAAAACAAGTCGTGAATTTTGCTCCATGATAACGCACCGTCGCACAATGTCATTGCTGTCCGGGAATTTTTGACCAAGAAAAAAACGAATACGATCCAACGACCATTGAATCTACCTGCTATGGATCCCTGCGAGTCAAAAATCCCTACGGGAACACAGCAGAAAGAAAGTAATAGAAAAATCTAAGATGGCTCTGATGACTGCACCGAAAGTAGAGTTCCAAAGAGGTTTCGAAAACTGGATCAAATGAAGGCATAAGTGCGTTGCGATTGATTGGAAGTACTTTCAAGGCGATAATATCACTTTGAAGGACTAACATAAACTTTTATTTTGAATGTTAGGAATTTATCCCGGAAACTTATTGAAGGTCGTATGACGTGCTCAGCAGATCAATATGAAAAAGCACGGGATACATTTTTTGAAATATTTTAAAAATTTTATCTCCCCAAGAAATGGATATTTTGTGTCTCTTTCGCGGAAAATAAGCAACACGCACCCATTACTAAGAGATATAACGATTTAGAATGCACCACAAACATTTTCGTGATATAATTCTAATAAAAGTCTCTTAATACACCAAAGCTCAATATTTAACTTAAACGCCAGAAATAAGTCAAAACAAGAAATGCGCAAGGATTAACTTTGTTAAAGTGCCGAACTAAGAAATCGTTTAAATTTATCGAAAGCGGAATACAGACGAGAATAATTGATTGAAAATTCCTATCATATCGTTGGGTATAATTCGTTAGCTGCTAATGTGGCAAAGAAAGGAGTGCGAACTTGTTTCCCAAAGTGCTAAATTCACAGGAAGGTCACCATTCGGTATTAATGGAATTCCCTGCAGGGCAGTAAAATATTATCTGCTTCACAGAAGTGCCACCTTTTTCATAAAGCAAATGGGCTGTATAGAAAACATATTTTCCCACTTTTAATTAAAAGTAACAATAAAAGTTAACCAAAAATGAAAGGCACCATTCAATATGTGTCAGTTATTTTGAAATTTTAATGCACACAAAATAGTTCTTAGGTGTGTGAATGGTTGAGTTATTTTAGCGGAAATATTTTTACAATTTGGCTCAATTTGTGATTTTTGTAGTTCGTCATTATTTTTATTTAAACAGTTTTTGACATCAACCTTAACCGCTGAGTGGTCGCCTATGATATATGCTGATTTTCGGTGGCACCAACAAATTTCATAACATCTAATTTCATTTTCATTCAGCGGCCGCCGTCGCCGAATGGGTTGGTGCGTGACTACCATTCGGAATTCACAGAGAGAACGTAGGTTCGAAACTCAGTGAAACATCAAAATTTGAAAAACATGTTTCTAATAGCGGTCGCCCTTCGGCAGGCAATGG
Organism: Anastrepha fraterculus; assembly: GCA_037575425.1. NCBI lineage: Eukaryota > Metazoa > Arthropoda > Insecta > Diptera > Tephritidae > Anastrepha > Anastrepha fraterculus. Next base: position 19,207 of record JAYXIM010037146.1, on the reverse strand, counting down.
CAAACCTCCGAGTGTATTTGTGGCATGAAAAAGCTCCTCATAAAAATATCTGCCGTTCGGAGTCGGCTTGAAACTGTAGGTCCCTCCATTTGTGGAACATCATCAAGACGCACACCGCAAATAGGAGGAGGAGCTCGGCCAAACACCCAAAAAGGGTGCACGCGCCAATTATACAGGTATATATATTGGGTAGTCGAAAAAGTCTTTTCGTATTGTTGGTGTTAGGAAGGTGACATTTTAAGCTTTATTTAACCAAAAAAAAGTTAAATTCGGAGAAGTTGAAAAAAGTTATAGCTGTTCAAAAATGAGTGAAAATAATGAAATTTGTGAAGTTTACGGAGACGATAGTGTATCAGTTCGTGTAGCACAACAATGGTTCGCTCGCTTCCGTTCTGGAAATTTCGATGTGTAAGATGCACCTCGCTCCGGTCGACCTATCGTTGAAGAAGTCGATGAAATTATGGAAAAGATTGACCAGGACCGTCACATAAGCTGCCATGACATCGCCAAGGCACTACACATTCATCATCAAACGGTTTTGAACCATTTAAAAAAGGCTGGTTACAAAAAGAAGCTCGATGTTTGGGTACCACATGAATTGTCTGTGAAAAATTTAATGGACCGAATTAACATCTGCGATTCTTTGCTGAAACGAAATGAAATCGAACCATTTCTGAAGCGAATGGTAACAGGAGACGAAAAGTGGATCAAATACGACAATAATGTGCGAAAAAGATCATGGTGCAAGGGTGGTGAAGCTCAACAAACGGTCGCAAAGCCAGGATTGACGCCTCGAAAGATTATGCTGTGTGTTTGGTGGGATTGGAAGGGATTCATCCACTATGAGCTGCTCAAGCGTGCTCGAACGATTAATTCTATACTTGACTGCCAACAACTGATGAGATTGAAGCAAGCAATCGAAACAAACGGCCAGAAGGTCACGGGAATGCTAAGTAGATTAATGGCAAACATCGGTGGGCCAACACAGAGCAAAATAAAGCTAATTATGGCGGCCACCAGCTCAATTCTGCTGTGCGGCAGCGAAGTATGGGGAATTGCGCTAAACAGCAAAGCCAAGCGCAAAGCACTGGAGGCTGTGGAACTAGCAGCGGCACTCAGAGTTATCTCAGCCTACCGCACTGTCTCAGGCGCTGCAATTTTCTTGATCAGCGGTCAGATACCCATCGACCTCATGGTCCGGGAACGAATGGATGCGTGGGACTCCAAGAAGAAAAAAAACCAAACCATGCTGCGGTGGCAAAACGGATGGGACACTGAACCGAGTGGCAGATGGACGGCGAAACTGTGTCCATCAATTGGCAAATAGGTCCAAAGGAACTTCGGAGAAGTGAACTGCTCAGTTCCTCTCGGGCCACGGATACTTCCGGAGTTACCTATACCGTATGGGCAGGGTAACCGATTCCAAGTGCCTAAACTGCAAAGCGCTGAGCGATGACGCTGAACACACGTTTTTTAATTGTAACAGATGGCTCGCGGAAAGAAATGCTCTGAGGGATCAGATTGGCGATATTGCACCGAGCAACATAATCAGCAAAATGCTCGAACGCGAGGACAGGTGGAACGCGGTAAAGACATACATCGAGAACGTACTACGGAAAAAAAGATAGACCTCGACACAGTGCAACAAAGCGAGCCGCACAGATAGAGACACAAGAAGACGAGCCTATAGCATGAAAGTTGGCTACAAATATAGTGGACCCAGACGAGGGTGAATAGAATTGGTCCTTTATGGATGCCGCTCGGGGCCCTCCCAAAGTAATATAGAAAGCAGTTCCGGGAAGGGTGTCTCCCCAGAAGGAGAGGTGGGATTGTTTAAGTGGCCACACCACACGACGCAGTAGACGACGGTCGCTGTAAGTGCGAATCCATTTTGAACCCTACCTCACCCACCAAAAAAAAAACAAAAAAAAACAATCATTCAACCAGTCATGCATAGAAATACCATAGAAAACATAGATCTCTCACTGTAACTAGTGCACGAATTCTTGATCCAAGTTGGGCTTTTGTTTAAAATGAGAAAAATCGACAGCTAAACCTTTTTTAAAAAACGTTTTTTTTATGATATTCAATTTTATATACTTTCGGCGTTACCAAAAGAGCTACGCATATGCCCCTCTTTTTTCGGAATGTTTTTATGCCTTTAGTCACAGTGGCTTGAATGGCTAAAATTGTTGCCACATATTTTCTTCAATCACCAGGTATCATTTTGGGAATAGATAATAGTCTCTGGGTGCAAGATCAGTTGAATACGTCAAATGGTTGAACGAATTCTTCGAACTTCGTAGAAGAGTCTTCATGAAATACCGAATGATAGAAAACGTTTTTTTTTTCTGGTAGCGGTCACTCCTCGTCAGACAAAGGCAAACCTCCAAGTGTATTTCTGCCATGAAGTAGCTCCTCATAAAACTCATTTGGAGGCAGCATATAACTGTCCTACTCCTTCCATGTGTGAAGGGATATCAAGACGTACATAAGAAATACACCCTTTCATCAAAGATAAAAATTATTTAAAATCAACGGAAATTATAAGCCTCTTTAAAATTAATATAGTGGGCTATAAAGCTGCATACGCAATTATTTTCCAAAAATGCTAAATAGAAAGATTCGAGTTTTGTTGCGCCCATCTGCATGTGTCCTGCAGCATAAGTGAAATTAAGAAGACAAGTGAAGTGAATGAGTAAAAATTCAGAGACATTTGAGAAATTGAACAAAAGCATACAAACTCCTCGAGGTTGCCAGTTTTTCCAGTTGTCTGACGATTCAAATGGCATGCTTAAGCTGTAAACTTCTCTAAGTTTTTGGCCAGCCATACAAAATATATTTCAACTGGTGTTTTTATGATGGCTTGTGATGGTTGGTGGGTTTAAGTGTTGATTCGCCAAGAATCCAGTTAGCGCTATCAACAAGTCATACGGGTTATTCCTTCACGACTATATCCAGTCTGTGCGGTTGAGAAACTTGATAAGGTTGTTTACGTCTATGCCGGCCAGCTCTTCAAGGTTTTCAAAATGCGGTTTGCCAAGGGTGAACACCCTCGCCTTCCATAAGGCAGGGCATTCACAGAGGAAGTGGAAGACAGTTTCCTTTTTCTTCGATTGATACAACTATGGTAGTGAAATTGTAAGGGATACCCATTTTGGCAGCCTGCTCTCCTATGACCCAGAAGCCAGTTATCACTGCCGTGTGCGTGCAAGCATCTCTTCGTTTCATTTTAATTAGTGTTGACGTTTATTTGCGGTTTTTGGTGCGCCATAACCTTGCATATCGTCTGATCCCTCCATTTACAATCTACGATTCGTAGGTACTTTGAGGAGACTGCATTCCTGATTGCACTCGGTGGTGGGAGTACCGTTTCTGTTAGAATGTTACTCATGGCAGATCCCCCTTTTGCAGGTTCGTCGGTTTTTTCGTTTCCTTCAATGCTCCAATGTCCCGGGACGCAGATTAAGGTGAACGTTATGGTTTTCACTTAAGGTCGTAAGGCTATTCCTACTTTATTCCACTAGTTTAAAGGTTGGAGCTGAATCCAAAGCCTGGATTGCAGCTTGAATAACTATATTGCCCTTAAAAGAGTAGTTTGCGATTAGTAGTCTACAAGCATCCTCAATTACCAATACTTCCGCCTGGATGACACCGCAAGTATTTGGAAGATGCACAGATTTTTGTGCCCTTGATGACAGGTAAGTTTCTCTCGACTATTAGCGGGCTCATGCAACCAGCATTAAGCGAGCGACTTCAAAAGGTCTAATCGTTAATCCAGAAAAAAACGAACTAGTTATGTTCACTAGAAGATATAAGATACCGAGTTTTCAGTTACCGCCCATAGATTGAGTAACACTAACCCTATCCATTGAAGCCAAGTATCTTGTCATAATTCTGGACTCAAAACTTTCTTAAAAAGGAAAACCGAGGAGCGTATGAAGAAAGCCCGTAAAGCCCTTTTTGTCTGCAAAAGGGAATTTGGCAAAAAGAGGGGTCTAAAACCGTATATAAACCACTGGGCGTACAAAACGATCATCACACCGATTTTGACTTATGGAACTTTCGTGTTGAGGTAGAAAAATTATCTCTAACCGGTCTAGCGTTTTCCAAGATCTACGATATAGACAAGGCAGCAAAAACGATAAGTCTAATGGACTTACTTTCGACAAACCTTACCTTTTTTTGATAGTGAAACAGGAATCAAGGCCCTGGCCTCAGCGCATATCAATTCAAGATATGTTAAAGAATGCAGGAGCTCTCTCTCGCTTACCGAAACAACAAAACATCACACTTTGTTGGGTTCCCGGCCACCCTGGAGTGGAATCCTACTACCAGCGTCCGCACACATGTTATAACGTATCACTGCGCTATTGGGACCCAGCCTTGGGACCCTTCCTTGTCCTGTACTCGTACTTCAAAGAAGCGGTGCTTCATATCTTGGCGCTTATTTCTTTGAAGACCTGGGAAATTTGCAAAATGTCTCACTGGGGGAAGTTGTTACCTTCTTTAAAAAATCTAAGTGGTATAAGTAATTTAGGTAGGTGATGGAAATCAAATGCAGGTATCACGATGGGTCTAAGAGAAACCGAGTGTCTTGTTTTAGACAAACAATCTGGCTAACCTGATCTATCATTTTAAAAGCTTAGTCCTGTCTTCTAGAATACATTTAAATATTTAAAAATTTTCAAAAACAAAACAAAAAACATTCAATTACTTGTCTATATATAGGCAGCCTTATAAAGAGTTTTAAGCAACAGTAACAGCCAGCAATAGCAGTCAATTATTTTTTGCCTTCAGCGAGAATAAATGCAAAGTTTATAACAACGCAGCTAAAAAAGAAGTCGACTGCATCTGGCAATAGACACGGCGCGGCAATTCACCTTGCTCGACACGCTCAAAATGCAACGTCGACCTTTGGCGAAGCACTCACTTAAAGAACGCAAAATAACTAACCAGAGCAGCTGTTGTTGCAATACCAGTGCCCTTGTGCTAAACCTGCTTAATAGGCAAGAGAAAATTTCTATTGTTAGTGTGGCAGGTATTAAGTGACTAGGTGGCATATATACTTATGCATACATACAAATATGTAAAATATAACAAACGTAGTCGAAAGTCAGACATACATCTACGATTACTTAGCTTATAAAGTATGCACGTCTATTAGTGGTTAAAATGCAGACACACACTCACCTAAAAACGTATCTTATGAAGATGCACGTCTGCTAGGTGTGTCCTTTTAAAAAAATATAAATATATTTAACCACAGTTGTTGTTGTGTATATAGCAAAAAATATGGTCAGAGTTTAAAGCAAATCGACGCAGCCACTTTCTGGTTAGACCAGCTCTAATGATTCCCTAAAATTTTACTTAGCAAAAGAGCAAAAACTATTTGTGTTCTACAGGGTGAACGATATGAGGTGTTTCCAATTTCACACTGCTTGTATCTGTAAAACAGCTCATGACATCAACGTCAAAATTGTTCTAATGACAGTTTAATAAATTGTTTATAAGCTATCAAAAGCATTTGCGTCTCAGTTTTGTTGAATTTTTTTTTTCTGTGATGGAATTCAAACGTAATAGTGTGATTGCGTTATATTTGGCTGGAAAATCAAAAGCAGCCATTGCTCGTGAGTTTAGCCACCTCAAAGTGAATAAAATGTTTGTGTATCGCACTATAAAACGTTACAATGATACTGGTAGCATTGCAAAACGCTATGGAGGTGGACCAAAAAAAACCGCAACAAAGCCAGAAATGGTTCGCAAAGAGAAGGCTCGACTTGAATGAAATCCACGTCGAAGTGGAAGAAAAATGGCCAAAGAACTGAAAATATCGCAAGACAGCATTCGACGCATATTGAAAACTGAGCCCAAGGTCAAGGCTTATAAGTTCCAAAAAGCACACGATCCTTCACCCCAGCAAAAAAATTTTCGGTGCGAAAGACCAAAGGAGCTGTTGCGCTTGCACGAACGTGGCGAATTCCCTAACATTGTGTTTTCTGATGAAAAAAAGTTCCAAATTGAGCAGTTCATAAACACTCAAAACGATCGTGTTTACTTGGCCGAACGCTCATAGAGAATTTGAGCCTACGTAGGGCCACTCGAAGCAATTTCCCATCGCAAGTAATGGTTTGGGCCGCAGTGACCGCTGATGGACGCTCTCCAATCGTTTTCATCGAGCCTGGTGTCAAAGTGAATGCGACTTATTATCAGGAAAATGTTTTAGAAGCTGCTTTAGAGCCGTGGACACTCACCAACAGGACGTTCCAACAGGTTAAATGGTTAAAAAAATCATGTTCCACATTTCATTTTATCCACACAGTAGCTTTCGAATTCGCCAGACGCAAATCCGATGGACTGTTCCATCAGGCCCATTTTGGAGAGCAAGGTGAGGACTAAGAAATATGCCAGTATGGATGCGCTGAAAAAGCGATTATACGAGAATGGGCCAAAATACCTCAAGCTCACATTCGTGCAGCATGTAACTCATTTTTTGACCGTTTGATGGCTATAGTCAAGACAAAAGGTGGTCATATCGAGCTGAAGTGAATATATGTTAAAATTGTTTGAAATCCAAACTAATTTCACACAAAAAAGTTATGGTGTTTTGAATAGGTAACATTTCATATCGTTCACATACCTGCACATATTGACTGCAAAGTCATATTGGGAATTTCGAAAGAATCTTACTGAATTTCATTATTAAATTTGACACACAGAACTTTCAGCTCGTAGTGCTAAATTCGCTCACAATAATAATGATTATTATTTTCAATTTGCATTCATTGCTACAATCGATGCGTATAACTTGGCGTTGACCTGCTCGAAAACGCTTCATCTATCATCAAAACAGGCCACTTTTAGGTGGTACTTTCCTTCAAATGACCCAATTGTTGACAGTAAAAGTCCGAATTAAGAATTTAGCATTAGGGAAACAACACCAACAAGACGGCGCTAGTCGCTTATTAGTATTATTGCAGTAGAAATACTCAACCACTTCAATAACAACAACAACAATTACAACCCCATAGTAGATAATTTTCTGCTAATCTCTCCAAATGAAATAATTCTCTTCACAAGGAAACATAGGCTTCCTATAATCTCCCCGCTGGTATTTAAGAGTGTGGAGATTCCTTTGAGGGAGAATGTCAAGTATCTACTTAGGACTCATATTAGATAGATCACATGGAAACCTAATATTGAGGAAAGAGTAAAAAAGGCCCACGTTGCATTATATACTTGCAAAAGAGCGGTCGGTATTAAATGGGGGTTAACACCTCGCGTTACTCATTGGCTATTTACTTCGGTAGTTAGACCAATCTTAATATAGGGAATACTTGTATGTTGGCCATCTGCTCAAAAGACAAGCTACGCTAAAATCATGAGTAAGGTCCAAAGAACAGCTCTTTTATGCATCTCTGGTGCTTTAAGGACTACCCCAAATAAAGCGTTAGAAGTGCTAATCAATTTGCCTGCACTAAATCTCGTAGGGAAAAATGTGGCCGCCCCTCGGCGCTTAAACTCAAAAGTATGGCGCCATGGAAAGTCCGGTGGCTTGGCCGCGCCTGTATTTTGCACACTCTGAACAGTCTCAAACAAGAAATGGACTATTATATTCCTAGACTTACCTTCGACAAGCTCTTCAAGACAAGTATATCGTCAAGAAGGGAGTGACAGACACCAAGGCCATGGAGAAGGAGGGAATTACATTTTTATACAGATGGTTCCAAGCTAGACGATAAAATTGGCTATGGAGTATTTTCGAAGGAATTAGGACTGGAACTATCCGTTCGACTATCAGACTACTGCAGCGTTTATCAGGCAGAGGTTCTAGCTATAAAAGAAGTGGCTACATACCTAAATACGTACGCCATAACTAAAACGACTATAAATATAATATATTCTCGGATAGTCAAATGTCCATTAAATCAATGCATGCGGCTATACTAAGATCGAAGGTTGCACAAGAATACCGAGCAGCCCTAAATGATATTAGCGTCGTATTCAAGGTCAGCCTTATTTGGCTTCGGGACACAGATATATTGAGGGAAACTGTAGGGCTGATAAGCTAGCCAGAAAATGTACTGCTCTTCAACTGTTCCATGATAAAAGCACCATTGGAATAACTTTGGCAGCGAGTAAACTAATAATAAAAAACAACATTCCCCAAGAGGTCAATAGTTCATGGGAAGATGAAGATACATGCGTAACAGCTAGGCTACTATGGCCGCAAATAAACAAGAAAAGGGCAAAGGAATTGCTTAGCCTCTCAAGAGATGATATCTCGAAGGCCGTGGCTTGTGCCACCAGTCATTGGCTATTTGGCAGGCATTCCTCGAGACTAGGAGTTTTCTCCCATGAATATTGTAGAAGTTGTAGAGATGAGGAAGAGGAAGAAACAGTTGAGCACTTTCTCTGCAATTGTCCAGTCTTAGCTAAAATCAGAGCAGGTTGTCTAGGTAAACACTTTTTCAATTCTCTTACAGAATTATCTGGCGCGACGATAAGGCCAATCTTAAGAGTCTCAACCTAATCTAACCCCAAATACCGCAAATCTTAGTTAATAGTGGGTTTATGTTTTATAATTAATGAAAATATTCTGAAACGAATACATTTCTTTTTGTCAAAATAATCTTTATTCTTCGAAATAATCTCCATTAAGAACATTGCACTTCACTCAGCGGTCGTCTAATCTTTCGATGCTCTTAGAGAAAAAGATTTGTCCAAGTTTTCAAAATAGGCAGAGACCACAGCTTTAGACGATTTTTTTTTTTCTAAAGGGGTGCATTCAAGTTTGGAAACAATTAATAGTCGCTGAGGAGCGAAATCGGGTGGACGCAAAGGAAGTTAAGTCAATTCAAGGCGCAGTTCCTTTAATATGGCCGCCGCTTTCATTGACGAATGAGTGTGAATAGTCTTTGGTCCCAGGGTGGTAAAGTGTGACAGTAACCGGTGGATAATCTTTCTCAGGTGCAAATTATTTTGTATGAGGCGCTTTTTCATGGCAGAAATACACTCGGAGGTAGTCATTGCCTGCCGTGAGGCGATCGCTAACAAAAAACTTTGTCTCCCTTTTGGTGTTTCATGTACGGAGATTCTGCTAGCCACGTAGTCAGGCTACGGTGGCCGCCACATGCCACATGTAATTAATTAATACGGCTATGATCTATGATCCGAAGTAAGCAACCAAACCACTGCTTCCTTAATTCCGCGCTATTTAACGTAACTTTAACTTTCGATTTTGATTGACGATCGCAAATACTTTTTTTGATATTTTTCGGGGTGGTGACCGTCAATCTTGCTGAGCATTTTTGATACTGGTAAGAGCACATGCGAAGTATCCAATCCAGCATTTGACGAACGCTAAGGTATATATTCAGATTATAAATACGATTTTCAAAAATATCTCAGTAATAGTACGATACTACCTTACCAAGTGAAATTATAGTTAAGGCTCTCCAGATAAACCCAGAAGTAACAAGTAATCTACAAAATTGGTTAAGTCGCTTAGAAGGCTTAATACAAGTAATAATCTGCTGGGCTGATGAGCTGGCTATAAAGAGAACCCTGTAGACGATTTCATCGCGAAATGAAAGGTTTGAGGTTCCCTTGAGAACCTGTAGACTGCTCCTGGAAAGAGTGGTTTCGCGTCTACGCAGCGAGTGCTGGGTTAGTGCGCAAACTTGCAAATCCAGAGATTCTTCTAAAGGTGCTCGAGTGAATTTCTAGGACTAACAAAGTCGCAGCTGGACGTACCAACCGGGCATTGTCTGATAAGTTTCCCTGCGCTGGGAGTTAGGATTGCTTGAAGTTCTTTCTACATAAGTTGTCTAAAAGAAAAGGTGGAATCATCTCAGCACCTTTTTCTCAGATGGCTTGATCTCGTCGAGCTAAGATTCAGACATCTGAGCTCTAACTGCTGGTATAGCATACCTGGTGAATTTCACTAGCAACTTGAAACGGTTAACACAATTATAGTTAGCCATTACGTGTCGTCAACTTCCAATCCTAAGCCCTTTCTTCCTTATTTCCTCGTTTGGTTCTTTTCCCGCTGTCTTTTTTGTGTAATGGACGAATTTGTTGATGCTTTGTGCGCCCGTCGCGTGGGCAGCGATTTATCTTAACTTAATCTAATATATTTTCACCAAAGATAGCCTTAACGGTAGCAAGCCCAAAAGTAACCCGCGGTGGATATGCGATGCAAAATCAAAGGTTTTTATTTGTCTAAGTTTCTCCTCAAATTTATACTGTACTAGCATTACCCAGTGGGCTTCGCACCACCATACATAAAGTGTTTTTTATATATCGCAAGAAATTTTTCATATTAAGTTTTCTTTATAGAACTCGTAAAATGTTTAAACAGTTGAATTAGTTGATTTTTTTCATTCAACATACTTTCAAAAGATGTCACAATAGCCTTTTCTGTACTTTTTTAAAATTTGATTGTGGTCACCTATATACATGTAAGGGGAAAGAGCCGATAAAAACTTGTAATTAAACTTTGATTCCTTAGTTTCCATTTCAATTTTTTACGCTAAATAAATTATGCTAAAATAAATAAAGTTAAAAATGTTTTTCCAGTTCCTCCTGGAGCATTAAATTTTTTATTATATAATATTTTCAATATCTCGTGGCCGAAACTGTTCACCAACCACAACAATGGCTACTTCATCAATCGTTGGTACATTGAATCGTCTGGCGTGCTCCCCAATTGGTGTTTTATCGGCTTTTATTATGATTTGGGGCCATCGCTGGGCATCAGATCGAGTGCCACTTTGAACAATTTCTCCAATTCATTGTGGTGATGGAACATTGTTTGCAATTCATTCACGATTGATCTTCTCGTATTCGTCGAAATTGCACAGCGCTGATCTAATTCACGATTCTCATCACCAATAAAATATATTTGCAAAAATTGATGGTCACCATCTGGGAATGGTAGCAAAGACCCAGCTCTTTGGTATATTTGACCTTGAATCTGTAAAGTTCGAGAAATATATGTAGATAATGGATCTGAATTTTTAAAAACATCGAACACAGGGACGGCACATAAATTAAATATGATATTGCTTATTCCAAACGAAGTAATAACCTTAAACGTCGGCATAAATCCATCTCTCATAATATCTGTAGCTCCAAAAGGTGTCATTTGAAAGCATGAATTGTATTTTTTAATGTTTAAGAGGAAATGCTTCGACGTTGGTGAATTGCCAAAAACCAATGAATGCAAAGGTTCTGGCGGAAGTTCTAGCACCGGCAATTTGACTTTCCCACCAGCACAGCACATACCAGGCGTTTCGTTTCTGAATTTAATTGCTTTGCAATGTATACATTCTATATTCAATTGGCCAATGTAGGCATGCATGCTGTAATCAATGGTGGCATCGTAATTGATAGCCGCGCGTTCCATTTCACGTATATCACAAGCGGACGTACGCCCACGGCGGTTTCTTGGTGCTTCACTATTAACCGACTGATTTCTCCGCCTGTGTCGTTGTGTTTCCACTTCATTTCGTCGAACACGATCTTCTTCACTTTGTGATCTTCGATTTAACGCTGTAGCATTTGATTGACGTGAACGTCTGCCAATGTTTGCTCGTCTTTCACGTGGCATTCTTTCAGTACAGTATATTACTAATTTAATATAAAAGCAAAACATTGAAAATTATTTCAAGTCATTTCGGACGATAATATATATAAAAATACATATTATTCAAAGTTCAATGTGTGTACGCACGTGAAACGAGTTGAAGTCCTATTTCCATTAATTTTGCAAACACTACTCTCGGGACGTGAGTTGGTGCGTTGTCGTGAAATATAGCTGATCTTTAACAGAAGAGGATTTTTCACAAAAATATCGGTCAGTCCATAAGTTCGTGCGTTTTTTAAAGATTAAAATTAATAAAAAAGGTGTTTCAAGTATTTATTAATCAATAATATATTTTCCTTCATTATTTACAATGTCTTCCCAACGTTTAGGCATCCCATCGAGCTCGTTCAGCTTGTCTAATGTTTGCCTTGCGGTATGAGGTCTTGCGTTGTCGTGGTAAAACAAAACTTTGCGTCTATTCACTAAAGACGGTCTATTTTTTTTAAGTGCCTCATCCAGGTTTGATAGCTGAAGGGAATAAAAATCAGCAGTTATCGTCTGGTTTGGTTCCAGAAGTTCATAATAAACAATACCGCCCATATCCCACCAAATAGACAGGAGAATCTGAAGCCCTTCTCTAGGGGTCGGTTCTGGTGTTTCATCTTTATCTAACCATTGACGTTTGATAACAGGATTATTGTACAAGACCCATTTTTCATCACCAGTAACGATACGGTTAAAAAAACTTTCATTTTCAAGCCGTTGCAGCAGCTGAGAACACACATTCACTCTCTGCTGAAGGTTGGCGACGGAAAGTCTATGCGGAATCCATTTTCCCAGCTTTCAAATCTTTCCCTACTGGACCAGGTGCCTGTGAACTGGTCCATGCGATGAATTTAACCTCTGAGCTATCATATCGACGGTCAAATTTGGCTCAGCTTCCACGAGTTCGAGCAAGGCGTCCTCCATGTCGCAGTTACCGCTTCGGAATTTTGAAAACCATCAAAAAAACATAAATAGTTCCGTTATATTCCGCGAATAATTTTTTGTATGCAAAAATCGTACAAAAGTGAAATTATGCGTAAAATACGCACGAACTTATGGACTGACCGATATATCGAAGCAGGCATAATTTAAACGTAAAACAAAAAGATAACTTAAAAAAAAAACAATAAAAAATCATACAAATAAGAGCAACCCTAATTCATTCACCTTTAAGTGCGCACACTTAGCAAATCCAAAATAACAAGAAGGTCACGCGTATTCTGCATTACGTAAAAGAAGTGTCTGTCTTAGACTGAGTGGCATCTCAGCCAAAGCAACGAAGTACAAAAAGTGAAAACAAACATTAACGAAAAGCTGTTAAATTGGAAAAACTTGGCAACTTAGAGAAATACACCCAAATGGAAGTGCTTCAAAGAGCAGACTAGAAAATAGGAATAGAAAAAATATGTACACCCATATATGACAGTGATGAGCAGCGAAAATGCTGATTTCCACCTAAGGTCATACAAAAATATTTGCATTATAAAAGACTCTAGTTTGCGATTTAAATTAAAATACATTCTTTCGTTATTCTTAATATAATAGAATAGCGGTAAAGTGCTTACTTTTGTCGCAGGTAAGGCCATAAAAATCATTTCTTAACACCGGAAGAGCAAAAAATCGGCGACCTGTTCCGCCTTAAGGCTCAAAACGAGCTCACAATGGAAAACTGTCACACATGGACATTCAACCATCTTAGACTCCTATACGGATATACCAAGTGACTGTGATTATCACCCTTCCATTCTCTGCTTCGCAAGCAATTTCCTAATTAAAATCCCTTCTAGACTGGAATGGCTTGAAGAAGATCCAACACCCAACACACCCGTTAAGATTTACTCGGACGGATCTAAAATGGACAACGGTGTAGGATCAGGGTTATTTTGCGAAGAGCTTTTTTCAGTGAATCCTTTAAACTACCGTATCACTGTAGTGTTTTTCAAGCGGAAATAAAAATTTATGAAGCCTTAAAATGGTTAAAGATAAGCAGAATATCATCAACAGATATCTGCATTCTATCAGACAGCCAAGCTGCGCTACGAGCCCTGGATGCACTCCAAACAACATCAAGGAGTGTCTTACGTTGTCTCCAATATCTTAATGAGATGGCCAAATAATATCATATAATCTTATGCTGGGTTTCAGGCCACAGAGATGTACCAGGGAACTGTAGAGCTGACCAACTTGCAAGAGAAGGTACCTGTATGCCAAACATAAGTAATTTTATGGAGATACCTCTCGCAACTTCTAAGCTTCTTATTAAGGATGCACTAATCAGTTCTGCAAATCAAAGATGGATTAACGTTAACACCTGTGAAATTGTTAGGCAAACATGGCCAAGGCTAAATCTACGTCTGTCCAAGAGTATTATAAAATTGAATAGACTTCAAATTAGGACCTTAGTAGGGGCCCTCACAGGACATTGTCTCATAGGAAATCATGCAAGGAGATTAGACGTTTACACGCATGATTTCTGTCGTAGCTGCAGAAATGAAGAGGAGTTGGAAACAATTCAATTTTGCACATACCCAGCTTTAGCCAGAAGCAGGAACCGATATTTAAGATCCTATTTCTTACCGAATATAGATAATCTATACACTTTAGGTATCCACAAACTTTTATGCTTTGTTAAAAGCTCAGGATGATTCAATATGGAAAGGCAAATGTAGCCCAGACTCCGCGGCTCACAACGTACCCATTTCGTGGTCTAAGTGGCATCGTTGTCTCTATGTGCGATGCGACTGCCAAACCCAACCTAACCTAACAGCCAGTTGCGACTATTTTGTAGAAGCTACCTTAGCACGCAAGAGGAAGACACCTCCTATGTGAGTGTGAAGGCTTAGCTAGAAGGAAATTTCGCACTCTTGGCAATGCATTCTTCACAAATGTAGCGGGTATAGCGTATGTGAAGCTAACGAAGCTTTGCTCATTTATAAAAGCTACAGGTCTAAGTGTGTTATTACGGCAACCACCCTACCTACCAGGTATATACCTATGAAATGAGACTTACGGCTATTAGTGCTGGTTTTTCTCGTCTGCCATCTGTCAACAATATTCAGTTCATTGTTTGTTACGTTTCAAACAACAATGCATTTTTGTCGCTCTTAATGTCGAATTTTGTGCTTTCAAACTACGATTTGCGGACATCGTTGATTTTCTGTTATCAATTGAAGAAAAACGCTTCTCAAGCTCATCAAATGCTTATAGAAGCTTATGGGGGCATGCTCTAAGTAGAGCACAGTGCTTCAGGTGGTTTGAATAATTCCGAAGTGGTAATTTTAGCGTGGAGAACGAGGACCGTGGCCGGCCACCGAAAAAGTTTGAGGACGCCGAATTGCAAGCATTGTTGGATGAAGATGATGGTCAAACGCAAGAAATGATGGCAGAGCAGTTGGGAGTGACCCAAAAAACCATTTCCAAACGTTTGAAAGACATGGATATGATTTGAAAGGTCGGAAGATGGGTGCCGCATGAACTGACTTGATAACAATGCACAGCCACATCGAACAAGAGCGACCCGGGAATTGGTGGAGACGTACGATTGGGAACCGCTGGTGCATGCGGCTTACTCAGCAGACTTGGCGCCTTCCGATTATCATTTATTTGCATCGATGGGCCACGCACTTTCCGAGCAGCTCTTCAATTCTCACGAAGAAGCCAAAAAATGGCTCGATGATTGGTTTGCGGCCAAAGACGGCCATTTTTTTTGACGCGGCATCCACAAATTGCCTGAAAGATGGAAAAAATGTGTCGCTAGCGGTGGCTATTATTTTGAAGATTAAATTTGTAACCATTTTTTGTTGATAAACGTTTGAAATTTAAAAAAGTCTCATTTCATAGGTATATATCTGGTTTGTACATACCTACCTACATTTGTCTGTATTCGAACACGAGTTTGCCAGCTAATGAGGTATGCACCTCTTAACTCAGGCTAATTTTTTATTATTTTTGTTATTTTTAATACAAATAACCTATAAAAGAGATTTCTATGTGCTTCTGTAACTTTGAGATAAGTTTACAAAAAATAGAGTTTACATAAAAACATATAATTAAGGGCGGTCGAGAAAACAGGAAAAGGCAAACATTTCTGCACAATTTTAGTTTATATACTTGTAGGGGGTGTCTTTTTAAGAGCTCGCGAACTTAAAATGATATTGCAAAATAGACACATTCTTGGAATAAATTTTTTTATTATAGTCTGGTAGATAATTTCATGGCATTTACTTTTTGATATAATATGATATGGGGCATATGTCCGACACGGCTACGAGATACGTGACCAATTCCCTCTCTTCTTAGCTTCACAGTCTGTGGTAGACGATAGCTTCATCAATAATCTTCCTCCAGTTCACTCTCTCTCTCTCTCTTGCTACATGTTTCCAATTACGAGCGTTCATCACTTTCTAGACTGGTCTCTATCGTTGCTTAAAGATTACCGCTATTTGAGGAAGAAATTCAAATATTGAAAGTAAAGGATTTTTTTAAGAGCTTGCGAACTTAAAATGATAATGCAAAACTGCAATATTTTTGGAATGCATTTTTTTTATTTTATGATATCCGCCGCATTTCGCCGCGGCTACGAGTTACATGATCCATTC
Source organism: Anastrepha fraterculus (assembly GCA_037575425.1). Lineage (NCBI taxonomy): Eukaryota > Metazoa > Arthropoda > Insecta > Diptera > Tephritidae > Anastrepha > Anastrepha fraterculus. The sequence continues at coordinate 2,974 of JAYXIM010037146.1, read as the reverse complement.
GATCAGTCCATCTTCTACTACTTCTACCAATAAATCTGAATAATAAATCTAAATGAGCACAAAAACCAAAATGCGACGCGTTTGGTGTTTGGCTTCAATTCTTGCTGTATTTTATCCTTACGTAAAATTTCCCACGTAGTCGAAGAACAAAGGCCAAACGTCTTGAAAAATATTAAGAAACGAGATCTCGGCGTCTTCTACAATACATTTTGTTTCAAAGTGTTGGGCCCGGCAATAAGTTTCTGTCCTTTCTTAGCCAAAGCTACCACTTATTTAAACAATTAAATAATACAGGATATTACGTGAAGTATGTACTATTGGAAGCTACAACTTTACTTCGTCTTTCAGGCAGCATAAGAAATCCTCTGACGAAAAATTCGAGTTCTTTTCACTTGACCCATTCATTAAACCAGTTTGCGATGCTATCGTAAGAAGTGAACCGCTCTCCAATAAGGGCTGACTGCATTGATCGAAACAGATGGTAATCCGAAGGTTCAATGTCTGGGGAATACGGCGGGTGGATTTCGCCACGTGTAGCCTGGCGTTGAAATGCATCAAAATCAGTTTGTCATGTTTACCGTGCCATTCCGGCCGATTTACTTTGAGAGCTCGATTCAAACGCATTAGCTGCAGTCGATATCGATCGCCAGTGATGATTTCAGATGGCTTAAAGAGCTCATAATAGATCACACCCTTCTGATCCCACCAGATGCATAACATAACCTTTGAAGCCTTGTTTACCTGGCAGGCTCCAACATTTTCGACGCTTAAGGTTATCATAGTAAATCCATATTTCATCGCCAGTGACGATGCGATGCAGAAAACCTTTTTTTTTGCCGTTCAAGAAGCATCTCACACGTCACCAAACGTCTCTTGATATCCCTTTCCTTCAGTTGGTTGATGTGGCACCCAGTTACCTGCTTTCTGGGCCATTTCAGCAGGGGTCGCTCTCGCTTATCCAACAACACTACACTTTATTCGTCTCCGGCCACTCTGGAGTGGAGGGAAGTGAAGGAGCAGATTAATGTGTAAGGAAAGGCTCTGAGATTGACCTTCAGCGAGTGGTAGAGGGCATAAGCATAACTCTAAACGAACTGTACACTACGATTGACTTGAGCGTAAACGCGGAAACCAATAGAAGGTGGACTCTGACTACTAACTGCAGGGTCTTCAAAGTGCGCTGGCAAAAACTGAATCTTAATAGAACAAAATGTATCCTTGGGCTTAGCAGATCAACTACCAGCGTCCTCACAGGTGTTATAATGGGTCACAGTAGAATGGGTGTACCTCACAATGGCTTCTGCTGGAGCTGTGGAGATGAAGAAGAAATTGAGTCGCTACAAGACCTCCTGTATAAATACCCTGTACTTCAAAGAAACCGTGCCAAATATCTTGGCTCTTATTTCCTGGAAAACCTGGGGAATTTGCAAAATGTCTCATTGGAGGGAGTAGTTACTTACTTTAAAAAATCTAAGTGGCTTAAGCAACTTAGTTAGGAGGTGGAAATCAAATGGAGGTATCACAATGGGCCTTAGGGCCACCGAGTGTCCTATCTTAGACAAGCAATCTGGTTAACCGTGCCATTTGCAGCTGTCAAACCATAGTTAGCGATATCGATAGTTCTCATGCAGCTCAAAAAAATCACCCTATATATCTTCCACTCTATCAATTATTTGCCCCAATTTAACTTTTCTCTCTTCACTTGGCTTTCAGTGTTACAATGTTGCAAATTTCGTGCTTTTCTATGTGCTAATTTGTTTTTATAGAAGTATTTGTAAGTACGAGTCTGTCTGCTTCTTCTTACTTCACTGATTACCTGATGTATACGCAACACACCCAACTAGCCATGCACCATCCCAATCGCCCACTCCTTTCACCACACACACAGCATGACACAAAGCATGGCCTTGGCATGGAGTAACAGAAAAATGAGAAAAAAATTACAGAATCGTACAGATGTTCATCAAAAATATCCCTTTTATGGGTCGACGAGCCGCCTAAGCCATGGTAAACCACAACAAAGAGCGCGCAACGGGCAAAGCAAAAGGCCAAAAGCAGAGCAGAGCACAGCAGCAAGCCAGCACAAAGCACTGGGCATGAAATAACAACTTGGATAGTTGTGGTAATTTTGTCTGTGTGTGTGAGTCTGTGTGCGTCTGTAATAGACAGCCTAGTCGGGGTGAAAGGAAGGTGAAGGAAAGGCGGGTAGTATAAGGCAAAAGATGACGCCGCTAACGTAGAAGCCAGTGAAGGATTATAACGAATGCGACGACTACCTTTCAGCAAGTGAGAGATCTGTGCAAACCGACAATGCATGGGTGAGAATATGTGAGTGTGTGCGAGCGGAATGTGAGTGTCTGCTAATGTATCGCTGGAAATGTGCGCTACGGCTGTGCTGTACTATTTGCAAATTGCAATTTAAGTGTTTGCCCAGCAACTATGCGACGCAAAGGATCACAGGCGGCGCACAAAGTCACTAGCCCACACACACACACACACACGTGCGCAACCATATCGGCTCCTACAAAAGTTTAGTTTTTATTTGCATAATACATACACCGAATCATATGCGCCTGTGTGTCTGTGCACTTTTGTGCGAAAAGCAAAAGCGAGGGGTTGGCAATACGTTGACACAAAAGCCAGAACGCCGCTGAAACTGCCGTTGCCACACACAAACAAAGGAGAGGAGATGACGAGGAGGAGAGCAACGTTGTCACTTAGACACGACATTCCGCTACGTGATCCACTCACGCATGCACACATACACTCACGCATTTGGAGATATGTATTTGTACACCTACGCACATACACATATATTTACATATGTATGTATGCGTATGCGAGTATGTATTTGTACGTATGTGCATTCCTCACACAAATGGCGCACGTCGATTTGTGCCGTGTTGACATTTGCACGCGCTGAAGAGGACTCTCAAACGCATACACAACGCATACTTGGCTTTGTTGCTAAAAT
>JAYXIM010037145.1:0-10597 GCA_037575425.1 Anastrepha fraterculus | reverse complement strand
TCATGTCGAATAGTAATAGTGTTCTTCTTCTCTCTATGCGTGTGTGAGTATAATTTAGCTTCAACTCGCATAAGTTAAGATGAGTGATGGCCTGCAACGTGATTCAAGTGAAATCAAATTAGGTGGCAGCAATCACAGCTCAACTACAGTTACCGTTAACGGAAATAATGAACGAAGTTTATTTCTTTATTTATTTATATGTAATACTGAAAACATTAGAAAAGCTGATTGACTCGGTTATCAGGAACAGCATACCCCAATCACGTATGTCCCAATCCCAACATGCCTACTGTAAAGGAAAATCTACAGAGACGGCCCTAAACTCACTGGTCACATCAATTGAAAGCTCATTTGAAGTTAAAGATTATTCACTGGCAGCCTTTTTAGATATCGAAGGAGCTTTTAACAATATCCTGCCTAAGGTCATAACGAACACGCTGTCAGACCTGCGCATTTCCGGAACCTTTGTGAATTTCATTGAGCAGTTGCTTACAAGCAGGTTCGTGAATTCGACGTTGGGCTCTTCGGTGATGCGCAGATCTGTCTGTAGAGGTACTCCTCAAGGCGGGGTACTTTCTCCTCTTCTGTGGAATCTAGCAATGAACAAGTTGTTGTTGGATCTGGAGGAGAGGAGAATTAAGGTTGTGGCCTACGCGGACGATGTTGCTATATTAATAAGGGGGAAGTTTCCAGACACCCTCTGCAGTCTAATGCAAAGAACCTTAAAATATGTGGATACTTGGGCCAAAACATGTGGTTTGAGCCTGAATGCGGCCAAAACAGAACTAGTGTTGTTTACAAGGAAATATAAAATTCCCGACTGTCGGCCTCTGACACTCAACGGAACTCCTTTGCTGGTCGGTGAAAAGGCCAGGTACTTAGGTTTAACCCTTGACAGGAAACTTTCATGGAAGCTGAATGTTCAGGAAAGAATAAAGAAGGCTGCTACGGCGCTTTATTCCTGTAAGAGAACTGTAGGCTTAAAATGGGGATTAGCCCCCAAAATAGTTCACTGGCTATATACGGCCATTGTCAGACCAATTATGACCTACGGAGTCCTGGTCTGGTGGCCATCCCTGGATAAGAAAACTTCCATTAAGCAACTAGATAGTATTCAGAGGGCGGCAAGCCTCAGTATTACTGGGGCGCTCAAAACAACGCCAACTTCGGCTCTAAGCGTTATGTTGCATCTACTACCAATTGACCTATATTGTAGACAACTGGCCGCCAAAGCGGCTCTAAGATTGAGGGAATCATCGATGCTCAAGACAAACAATTGGGGACACTCGCGCATACTTGGGATGTTTCCAGGTATTCCTAATACCACCGACTTTTGTGACTCGGTGAATACATACCTAGACAGGCCTTATACAGTCCATTTTCCATCCAGAGACGACTGGGTGAATGGGTTAACAAACAACGAAAACGGGGTTAGTATATATACGGACGGCTCAAAACTCAATGATCAAGTGGGAGGTGGTGTTTATTCGGAAACTATTTTCGCCAATTTATCCTTTCGCTTGCCTGATCATTGTAGCGTATTCCAGGCCGAAATCCTGGCAATCTCAGAAAGCCTTTTAATGCTAAATAAAAGCGTAGTCACTGTTAGAGATATCTTCATTTACTCCGATAGTCAGGCAGCTCTGAAATCGCTTCTATCAAGCAAACACTCGTCTAAGACAGTAAAGGAGTGTTACAAATTATTAACAACACTTGCACAGTACTTTTCTATTAATCTACTCTGGGTGCCGGGACACAGTAACATTACAGGTAACTGTAAGGCAGATGAGTTAGCCAGATTAGGCTCCTCGCTCCAAATTAGTCAGGACAGGCTTGACATACCTATGCCCTTGGCAACATGTAAACTTTTGATAGACAGATACACCATCAGTGCTGCTAACTCCAACTGGAGGCAGTTAAACACCTGCGCTATAAGTAGGCTAGCGTGGCCCGAATGGAACATGGGTCGCACTAAGAGTCTACTTAAGTTAGGCAGGAGGGATCTAAGGATTGTAGTAGGTGTCCTATCTGGGCACTGTCTAATAGGAAGACATGCCAGTAGATTAGGGGCACCATCTAATGACTACTGTAGAAGCTGTCAAGATATAGAGGAGGTAGAGACAATCGAACACCTACTATGCGGGTGCATGGCTCTGTGTAGTAGGCGGTGGAGATTGCTCGGTTTCCCTTTTCTGGACAGCATTGCAGAGGTTGCAAATCTCAAACTATCTAGTATAGCTAGCTTTTTAAAGGCCACACAATGGTTTAGAGAGGACCAAGTTGAGTAGGATAGGACAGTTCCGGTGGTATCACAAGGGGCCTCTAACAGGCCTAGGTGCGTCGTAGGACAGCCACTTCACCTAACCCTATATGTAATATAATATTTTGAAGAAAATATTTTTTTTTTTAATTAAATTTAATGCTTTCGCTGTGATGATGAAATCTAAATTTCCAGCATATTTTCGAATATACATCTGCGTCACAAAGATTAATCAATTATACTAAGTGGCAAACGTATAAAAGCCCCACGTAGTGGCATGTTTTGACCCTTTCCTATTTCTACTATTTTGACTATTTATTTTAATTCAAGTCAAAATTTATTTCTGAAAGATTTATATAAATTCGAAAAGTTTGCATCAAATTTTTAAACTTTTAATCAATAAATTTGTATAATTAAAAAAAATCGTTTTTACCTCCATGAATCGCATCAGTAGCTTCATGTTAACCGCCACAACAGTTGGACACTCTATGTGATGCCAAATCTTCCCCCACTTGATTTTTCTATAGCAGAGGAAGGCTCCCTGCTCTTCCGTGTTCGCTTGCCACCACCGGCTGAAACACTTTCAAAGCTGGAGCGTTTGTATAAATTCGGACGGCATGACCTAGCCAATAATGTCTTCATTCGATGCACATTCGTTGTTGCCGTAAAGCTCATACAAGATATTTTTTTTTCTGAAAAACAAAAAAAAAAGATTTTTTAAAGAGAACCTAAAATAATTCATTTCAGAAATAATTTTTAGCATGAAAATATTAAATTATTTTTGAAAATTTTTTAACTAAAAAGGATATCCTTTTCTCAAAACTTACTTACTTACTTAGGTGGCCATAACAACCCGTTACCGAGTTACGGCCGACCTCACTAGTTCTCTCCAAGCGCCTCTGCTCCACGCGCGCCTTTTCCAATTCTGTACACCAAGCGAGCATAGGGTTTCCTGCACCTGGTCTTTCCACCGGAGCAATGGTCGTCCTCTGCGTCAGCTCCCTTGGACTTCGCCCTCGAACACTTTCTTTTCTGGAGCTTCTTAATCCATACGCACGAGATGCCCTAGCCAACCCAGGCGTTGGACGGCGATGCGTTGAACTACGTCAATGTCGGCATAGAGCTTATACAGCCCGTGGTTCATTCTTGAACGGTAGTCTTCGCCAACGCGCACAGGACCGAAGATCTTACGAAGAACTTTTCTCTCGAACACCCCAAGAGCGGCTGCATCGCTTTGTGACACCACCCATGCCTCTGCGCCATAAATCAACACGGGTATGATGAGCGTCTTGTAAAGTGTCAGTTTGGTCATGAGAGAGAGGGCTCGACTACTCAATTGCTTACTTAGCCCATAGTAATACTTATTAGCAAGAGTGATTCTCCGTTTGATCTCCAGGCTGATATCGTTGTTGCTGTTAACGGCGGTGTCAAGGTAAATAAATTCTGGCACAACTTCGAAGGTATAGTTGTCCGCAATGACGTGCGCCCCTACACGCCGTGTGTTCCGCGTTGTAGACAGCATATACTTCGTTTTACCCTCGTTCACCGCCAGACCCACTCGTGATGATTCATTTTCGATAGCAGAGAACGCAGCGGTGACATCTCGCTTACAGCGGCCGATAATGTCAATATCATCGGCGTACGCAAGGAGCTGGACACATTTGTAGAAAATAGTGTCATTACGATGAACACCTGCTTTTCGGAGTACCCCTTCCATCACGAAGTTGAAGAGGTTGCATGACAGTGGATCGCCTGATCTGAAACCTCGAACGGTATTGAATGGCTCAGAGAGGTTATTGCCTACCTTGACGGAGATGGTTGTGTTGCTCAACGTCATTCTGCAAAGCCGTATGAGCTTCGCTGGTATACCGAACTCAGCTTTATAGTCGACAAAGAGATGATGGGTGTCGACTTGCTTTTCATGGGTCTTTTCCAGGATTTGGCGTAATGTGAAAATCTGGTCGATGGTGGACTTACCACGTCTGAAGCCGCACTGATAAGGCCCGATCAGTGTGTTGGCAAACGGCTTAAGTCTTCCACATAGGACGCTAGACAGGACCTTGTAAGCGATGGTTAGAAGACTGATGCCCCGGTAGTTGGTGCAGATCGTCGGGTCACCCTTCCTCAGTACAGGACAAAGAACACTGTGATTCCAATCGTCGGGCATGCTTTCTGCTAGCCATATTTTGCAGATGAGCTGATGCTATCATGCCTATCATCACATCACAGCACATCGGCAACTCTGACTTCGTCATGACTAGGTGGTGAAACGTACAAATTATCGTCGATTGGTGGTATCGGGTAATCTTCTACTGGCGCGGAAATGTGTGCGTCATCGCCAGCAAGTAAGTTGCAGAAGTGTTACCTCCATATGCCCAGTGGGGACTGTGTATCCATTTATCTCTGCAGGCTGATGCTCTGGTCTTGAAACCTTGTGTGAGACGCTTGACTTGTTGATAGAATTTTCGAGCACCATTCCTGCCCCCGTACTCTTCTAGCAGCTCACGCTCTCGCTTCTCCTGTTCTCCTTTCTTGCGTTTGAAGAGGCGCCTCTTTTCCTTCTCAAAACTTAAAAAAAAAATTGTTCAAATTTTTTAAAAGGAAATTTTTTTAAATTTTCAGTACAAGAATATTAAATTATTTCTCAAATATTTCTTTAAAAACTTTTTTCTCAAAAAATTAAAAGAAAATATTAAAAATTTTTTAAAAGAGCCTAAGATATTTTACTTCAAAAATAATTTTAGGATGGAAATATTAAATTATTTTTCAAATATTTCTAATTGAAAAGGATACATTTTTCTCAAAAATTAAAAAAAAAATTATTAAAATTTTTTTAAAAGGAAATTTTTTAAATTTTTGGTATAAAAATATTAAATTATTTCTCAAATATTTCTTTTAAAAAACTTTTTTTCTCAAAAAATTCAAAAAGAAAAGTTAACATGTTTTAAAAGGAGCCTAAGATTCAAAAACATAATTTTTAAGTATTAAAATATTAATTTATTTCTCGAATATTTCTAATTAAAAAGGATATCCTTTTCTCAAAAATTAAAAAAAAAATTACTAAAATTTTTGAAAGGAATTTTTTTAAATTTTTAGTATAAAAATATTAAATTATTTCCTAAATATTTTTTTTTAAACTTTTTTTTCTGATAAATTAGAAAAAAATTTAAAATTAAAAAAAAGTCTAAGATATTTTACTTCAAAAATAATTTTTACCATCAAAATATTAAATTAATTCTAAAGTATTTCTAATTAGAAATGAATTTTCTTTTTTTGAAAATTAACAAATAATATTAAATTTTTGAACAACAACCTAAGATGTTTCACTTCAGAAATAGTTTTTAGTACTATTATTATTATTAATTATTTTTCAAAATATAAACTATTTTTCAAATATTTCAAATTAGTACGCAAATATTAAATTATATGGAAATTATTTCTAATTAAAAAGGAACTTTGCTGAAAAATGAAAAAAAAAACATTAACTTTTTTAAAACCAGATGCTTCACTTCAAAAATAATGTTTAGTATTGAAGTAATTTCAGAACTACTAAAATTTTTAAACATCTTTTTCAGTTTATATTTCAGTTTTATATATTTAAATAATTGATGGCAGTGTCCAAATACTGACATGTAATCAACGAATATGAAAAGATGTTTCCTCAAATTTTTTAAATTAGAAATTATTTCAGCAACAAATTAGTTTAAAAATCAATGCTTTTATCTGCTCTCCCTCACATCTCTGTAACATAAAAACAAATCTTAGCAAAAACAATGAATATTTTCCAGTATTTTTGCCCTAACATTCTAATTCTCCGGATTGGCTTGCGGGAATTAATTAGTGCATGAATTTGGCAAATAAAAGAAATATGGACAGCCAGCTCTGTTAAATGAATTAGTATTTGCTAAACCAATTAGTATTTGTGCCATTTTGCCTTGAATGAGTATTGCCACACAAGGTCCCATTTGTGATTAATGGGCACTGACCTATTTTTATGCGCACATTATTGACAAGCAACATTTCCATATGCCCCCACACACACACACTCACACAGTTCATTAGATAATTTTTTGTCATATGGATACAAAGGTGATTTTTCGTCCATTTGAGCAGCACATTTTGTCACTAATGGCAGCGTATGTATGTCAATATATGTATGTGTATGTATGGGTACATATGTATACTCATTCGGGTAGCTATGCTCTGGTGCACAAAGCACGAATGTCCCTAAATATTTATTATATATTTGCGAGCCGGCATATTGACAACTTAAAACCTTGGAAATCCAATTAGTATTTGATTTGTACCTTTATAAGCTAGCTCAGGTGTACACATACATACACAGGTATACATATACTTATATATATATTAGTATGTATATGCATACTTAACTTTCAGGGAATATATAGGGTGCTCAAGGCAGTCAAAAATACAGTAAATCGATTTTAGGTACCTGGCCACTATGGGATTGAAGCTACAGATATGAATAAATATCTTTTTGGGACAGCTACGATTCTGCGGTCTTTCTGATATCGCTGGAGGTAGATATGAGCTTGAATCGCTAGTGGTTTCTCACTGGCTACCCAACACCTTTAGATACATCTATTGACATATATAAATTGCCGGGTCTGTTTTGAGGACAATGAGATGTCCAAGCATACGAGGTGTGTTCAAAAAGTATCGCGAATTTTGAATTTTCGCAGGTTACGTATATTCGAATTTGGATTTTTTGTGGCGATATGTTGGTACTCATGTCTCTCACTCATGCCGACGAGTTCGGCCATTTTGAATGTTCAGTTAATTGTTGGCAGGTGCTTTGCTTGCACGGGTTTCGGCTCGTCTTCGATTTTTATCTATTCAAAAAGATGGATCAAAGAACCTGTATCAAATTTGGTGTGAAAAACGAAATTAAGTGCGCGGATGCATTCCGAATGTTGACTGTGGCATACGAAGAAGCTACTTTAGAGGAAAGCAACGTTTATCAGTGGTACAAAATGTTCTCAGAAGAGCGAGTAGATGTGAACGACGAAAAGCGTGCCGGGCGTCCGAGCACTTCAACAACAGATGAAAAAATTGATGAAGTGAAGTAAATGGTATTGGCCAATCGTTGAATCACCGTTAGAGAAGTTTCTGAGGACCTAGACATAGCGATTGGCTCGTGTCATTCGATATTTTTCAATGATCGCATGAGCATCGCTAATGATATGTTGGACTTTGTCCGCGACGACCCAAATTTGCTCCAGAGGGTCATAAGTGGTGACGAATCGTGGATTTATGGTTATGACGTGGAAACCAAAGCTCAAGCATCTCAATGGAAGCTGCCGCACGAACCAAGACCGAAAAAAGCGCGCCAAGTTCGGTCGAATGTAAAAGTTTTGCTTACCGTTTTTTCGATTGCAGGGGCGTTGTGCATCATGAGTTCTTGCCACAGGGTAAAACGGCCGATAAGGAATACTACCTGCAAGTGATGTGCAATTTGCGCGAAGCAATCCGCCAGAAACGCCCAGATTTGTGGAAGAACAAAAATTGGCTCTTGAATCCGATAACGCCGATGCTCACAAATCGGTTCTTGTGCGCGACTTTTTGGCCAAAAACAACATACTAATAATGGCGTGCACGTTTTACGAAGTCCAATCGTTGAACCCAATTTTCGACCACTCTTTTGCATAAACCGGCCGAAATTCCAGCAATTTCGCGTTCAATATTGCCTCTGAGCTCACAAATCGTCGCCGGCTTGTTACTGTAGACCAATGACTTCACATAACCCCAAAACGGGACGGCTTGTTAAATGGACCGTAAAATGGCCGTATTGCTCTTAAAGTAGCAGCAACAGAACGATTATTTTCATAACAAATTTGCACGATTTGCAATCGTTGCTCAAGTGTGTAGCGTTCCATGATGAAATGTATACTAATGAAGTTTACAAATGACAAGCGAAAAATAAAAAATATTGCGTCGTTCGCCCTCCCTATCGGGAAAAAGTTGAAGCGCACCTATTGAACAACCCTATATATCTGGGGGTATTTTGAAGGGGACAAAATAGTTATTAATGAGTAAATAAATAATTTTTGAAAAAACACGAAACTCGCGATACGTTTTGAACATACCTTGTATTCTGTGTAAATATCCACGTTTAAATATATAGAAATTGAAATTCTTCTACTCCAGACCAAAAATGTCGGCCACAAAGCTACTACAGCTAAAGAGTCAGAGATCTCGTTGCCCACCCAACCCGCAACCCGGAACCCATATTAGCATCAGAATATTACGCCTACCGACCTGAACTATGATGGATTTACAGGACTGAACTACCCTTGAAGTATATTAGTTGGAGGGCTGTTTAAGGCACATACAGATCTGCCTCCTCATCCGAAGAAGTGGTTTAAGCAACTTAGTTAGGGAATATTAATCAAATACAGGTATCACAATGGCCCTTAAGGCCACGAGTCTCTTGTCTTAAACAAGCAATCTGGCTAACCTAACCTAATCTGAATCCTTATAAAGGACAGCTTCTTCAGTTCCACTAACGCTAGAAGCCGATCGATATTTCCAAAAATTCTAAACCTTCCTATGAAGTTACTATGCACCGCCGTACCATTCACTAGCATTAACTCTTCTATCTCAGCAATGAAAGAAAGTGGTAACTCAATAAATACCACTCGGTCACCCTGTATCTTCTTAATATGTAAGTAAATACACCTAAAATCAGCTTCAACATCATAGACTGGGGGTACCCCTGCTTTGTGCACTGTTATTTTATGTAATATGACTTTTAAATGTTTTACTTTGCATACGTTTGGGCGCACTTACATCAGCTTTCTCCTACCACTTCCCCAAAATGTGTCACCCGCTGTGTCAGATTGTCCTTCGTTTCGGCGCCCACCACAACGAATGCTCAATACCATCAACCTCCTGCTGGCACAAACGAGAGCCTGCATATTTCCTCTATTGCGTACTTCTATGCATGGATGCATGTATGTATGTGGATGCATGTATGTATGTATGTGTGTGGGTAGGAATTACACATCTAGTTATCCTTGCATATTTATTTCGACCACAGAAGACAATTGGATTTGTGCGGTTTCTAATCCAATTTATTTCGTCTTAAATGTGTTGGCTTATTTGAACCCAACAATGTACCTGACAACAAGCTCAGCAACTCACCAGCAATCGACCAATCTACCAACCCACCATCCCACCAACCTGCCAACCAACCAGTCAAAGTACCGAATCCTCAATCCACTATTTAATGTTGAAACATTTTCCAAACTCCTACTTTGCGCACGTCCGTCATTTACCCATTTGCTGTGTTACCATTTATTCTCATTTCACTTTCTTTTGCATTCTCTAGGTAGGTGGCAACTATGAAGGCATGTACTTAGGTATGTGTTTTCCATTTCTTGGATTTCCGGTTGCTGAGCCGAGCTAGACTGGTTAAATTGGACGGGCGGCGGTAGTTGGCGCAGGGTTTCTATGGACTTTTGTTTGAATTTCTTTCCGTTTGTGGCGTTTGTGGTGAGGAAACGGATATTTTCTTGCAAATAACTACAAAATGAGCACAACTACTGTAGCATTTATTGGGGGTTCCTTGTTGTGTTTTAATTTGGTAATTAAAATTACATGCAATTAATACGAAATACCCATTAGAGTGCAAAGAAGATTCCAAAATTCTGTAAATGAGCAAAACATTCCTGCGAATTGGAAATGTATGAGTTTCAAGTTTGTTGGTTTTAATAAAAGGGACCGGAGAAGGTTTAATGTGGGTAGCTAAATAATTCGTTTGGGTTTGAGGAAAAACAGAGAAAAAATGAAATTGGCATAGGTCCTGGATTCAGCGGCTTCAACTGGGACCCTACCTGCAAGCACCTGGAAATAATATTATTTTGATTTAGATTATGGCCTAAAAATATTTCATCAAGCAGTTTTCGAAGTGCAAATTTCGTCTTCTTCTTGATTGGTGTGATAACCGCTTACGCGGTTTTTGGCCGACTTTAAAAAAGCACGCCAGTCGTTTCTCTCTCATACCAACCGGCGCCAGTTGAACCCACAAAGTGAAGCCAAGCCCTTCTCCACCTGATCTTTGCAAGGCAGAGGAGGTCTTTCTCTTCATCTGCTGGTACCGCAACGAACACTTTCAGAACGGGAGCGTTTGTATCCATTCGGACGACCCAGCCAACGAAGTCCCTGCATCTTCATTCGCTGCGCTATATCTAACGCTCATTGTTCCATCGCCTGCGATACTCGCCGTCGCGAACGTGCAAAGGTCCAAGAATTATCTGTATTATCTAACACCTCATTCGCTGTTGTCATCGTCCAAGCTTCTGCGACATACGTTAA
>JAYXIM010037131.1:0-10715 GCA_037575425.1 Anastrepha fraterculus | reverse complement strand
TGACCAAAACAGCTTCTCGTAGGTATGAATAGAAGTACAGCTCGTAGGTATGAATAGAAGTATGTAAATGCATATTAAAACCTATTTATTTATGTTTATTCAGTATTCTTTTATTGCTGCTGCTTTACCGCCCCCCACTATTTAACGGCACAAGCCTACAAACACACATACACCTGTACATTTATATGTATGTCTGTATGTGTGTAAAGTGCACACCACGCGAGCAAACAGTAGCTGCATCTGTCATAAAATCAATGAAAAATTAGAAAAATCCCTTTTGTATTAATTTCGAAACAAAAACAACAACACACTTATTAGAGAAACTATTTTAATTCAAATTGCTATTCACCATTTTTTTTTTGTCTTGCACAAAAGCACTAATCTTCATAAATCACATTTGTATTGCGGTGTATCAAATCTATTTAGTTTGAAGTCAATCACAGCAGGTGGACAGTTTAAATGGAAAATGGTGGCGAATATGCAAATAATCAACTGCGATGGGATGAGAAATAAAGACAATAAATTTAAAAGTTTCGAGCTGCAAGCGTTAAATATTATGCGCGTATCATTTTATCATCCTATCTGGTACGAGTAAAGCGCCTCAGAAAAATATTGTAAACTGCTACCGTAGAAAATTGGATTTCGGTGAGAGGTGGTTAGCTGGTTAGATTTGGAAAATCCTTAAAAATTTATGAATGTTGTACATTTATAATAAATTTATACTCACTCATATTGGCATTACAGACCGCGATGGACCCTTGCCTCCTCTACAACAGGCCTTCATTTGTCTCTATATTCCGCTGTCGCTCTATGTTGTGAAATTCCCATCTTTCATATATGCTCTTCTAAGTCTTGTAAACATCTTCGCCGCGGTCGTCTTCTCCCTCTCTCTCTCGCCGCTTCTGGTTTCCCTTCAAACACTTTTTGGTCGCTCTTTCGCTGCTCATTCTTTCAGTAACTCCCTCCACTTTGCTCCGATTGCTTTGAAACGTACAATCTCCATCCTTTCCAACCATGTACAAATTTTGAAAATCGGTTGTAACAACACTATCGAATGAGCAAAGATTGCCATATCAGCGTAATCTTCGCGCCTTTATAAACCGCGTTACATTTCGTCCCACGATTAAGTCATTTACCTCGTCGTTCTACTGTATACGGTATGTAACGTCTTCTAATCACATATATATATATATATATAATTCGCGCGTACACCCTTTTTGGGTGTTTGGACGAGCTCCTCCTCCTATTTGTGGTGTGCGTCTTTATGTTGTTCCACAAATGGAGGGACCTACAGTTTTAAGCCGACTCCGAACGGCAGAGAGTTTTTATGAGGAGCTTTTTCATGGCAGAAATACACTCGGAGGTTTGCCATTGCCTGCCGAGGGGCGACCGCTATTAGAAAAATGTTTTTCTTGATTTTGGTGTTTCATCGAGATTCGAACCTATATTCTCTCTGTGAATTCCGAATGATAGTCACGCCCAACCCATTCGGCTACGGCGGTCGCCTAATCACATAGGGCCGATTATTTTCCTAAGACTTTTTCTTTCAAAACGCATCAGTAAATTCACGTCATTTGCTTTAAACATCCATGTTTCACAAGCGTAGCTTAGAACCGCTCTAAGAATAGTTTTGTACATCTGCAATTTTTTCCTTTGATATCAATGAAGATTTCATAAGTTTTATATGCCCAAAATATGCCTGTTAGCTGCCTGAATGCGATCTTCTATTGATACGGACGGATCTTTATTTAATGATAAGTACTACGCCCAGATATTTAAGTTTCTGTTATTTATAGTACAACAACTTTGAAGGTTGCTTTCTTTAAATCGAATACCTCATTAAAAGCGGATTTATGCTTTAGCGGGTTTTCTAATTTTTTAATAAAAAATATTCCTGCTTTAGTTTTACCATTACGTATGGCCTTTAATAAATCACTCGCTTTAGGTATTGTCGTTGATTGTGAAGTTACCTATATTATAGTCCCCTATTTAAGAATGGCAATAAAAATAATAACTCTAACTATACAGGGTCTGGCACTCGAAGTGTAACCAATTAAACTGGCCGTAAATTCAGTTTGGAAAATTACTTTTATTTAATTCAAAGTAAAACATGTGTGAAAATAATACAAAATTAAGCATCAATTTATGTTTGCTCGATCTGACCACCTTTTGCCTTGACTATGTCCTTGAGACGCTCCAGAAACGAATCGTAAGCTGCCCGAATGTGACTTGCAGGTATTTTGGCCCACTCGCGGACTGGTGAATCTTTTAGTTCGAATCTTTTGTTTCTTAGCCATTTTTGGTTCACTCGAGCTTTGTGGGACGGTGCCGAGTTCTGTTGAAACGTCCACCGAAATGTTTGTCTGCCCACGGCTTCAAGGCAACCTACAGAATACTTTCCCGATAATATTTCGCATTTATCTTGACGAAAAAAATACATTTTTTTCAGTACGTGTTCATGTCACATACGATAAAATTATCTCCTCTGAACGACATGTTGTAATATGTGAGCGAGGTTTAATATTGAACCGCAGCTAACCTATGTTAGCTAAAATAAACCTCCCTTTTCTTTTGGACGTCAACAGGTGTGGTCATACTTTTAACATAAGCAAATTATTAAGGAAGTAATTTCCAGATACAAAAAATCAAATTAAAAATAAAAATTATAACAAATTAAACATTTTTTGGCGCCCGAGCAGGGACAGTCGGTCCAGTTTTTTTTAGTTGAACACCAGAATCAACCTAATATTACACAGTGCGACATCAAAAATCAAACCGGACCGGACCTTTTTTTTCTGAAAATATACCTATTCAATAGCAAAACCCTCGCTGGGTTTTTAAAAGTTAGCTCGATTTTTTTTTTATTGCGTTTTGAAGTTTTCTATTTTCACGAGATTTTGGAGTTTTACCAGTACGCTAAATTTGACTTATAAATGGACCTTTGTTTGATTTAATCGATTTATTTTGTCATATCTTGATGCAGAAATTTCGTACATGTACAAATAAACTTATTTTGAGAAGAACCTATATCTCAATACGCAATTTTGAATACCAAAATTTCGAAAAATTTTATGTTTTTACCATTTTTTACTGTGATTATGAAAATAATTTTATACGTAACCACCCGTTATACACATTTTCAGATTTTTCTATTTTTGCTAGTATTTTTTCCAGATACGGTTTTCCAATGAATATTGGATGTAACAAAATGTGATCGTGAGTAGTGAAAAGCAAGATTGGTCTCACAAGACTTTTAGCCTGTTAAGGGGTTATATAACTTGTGTTTTTCAAAAAAATCAAAATAAATTTTATTTCTTTATCGTAAAGTACAATCCCTTGAGAACATTTTCCAAAAATTTCATAGAGATCTGAGCAATAGATCGAAAGTTACAGCGTTTTAAATTGTGCGTCGTCACGTCCTGAGCGTACGGCCTCATGCGGCGCTTGAAACTTTAAACGCGATTATCTCAAAAACGTGTTTTTCCAAAAATGCTTTTGCGGTGGACGCGATTGCAAAAAAAGTATTCAACCGATTTTTATAATTTTTTTTTTAAATTGTTCGTAATTGATGTCGCCTCTTAGTGAACGATCAACTTTTTATGTATAAATTTTTATTTTGCAGATATGAATTTTTTAATGCCAATTTTAGGACTGTAGAAGTGGAGTTTTTTAAAAACATGTTCCTATTTTCACAAAAATCAAAATATTTAATATATTGATCGTTCACTAAGAAGATATAACCCTATACTAATGAAATCTTTTCGATTTTTTGATTTCAGTTGACTTGGTGGACTTGAATCGCGTCCACCGCAAGCCTCTTCCAAAAAAAGGGTCTTGGGGGAAAACGCCATAACTCCGCCATTTTTAAATATTTTTACACAAACAAATAATAAAAACTTTTATTCAATAAAATTATTGCTACATATCTTTAAAAAACCCAACTTTCGCTAATTTCACCGGACCACAAGGTATATAACCCCTTAAGTACATAGAAAAGTGGCTAGCACACATTCCAAAATAAAAAGTATAAAGAAGGTTGTAGTCTGTCTTATCAGGAAATGTTTGTTTTAGAAATTCCAAAATTTGTTCCCAACGATTTTACCTGTTCTAATTCACTTTCTTGACCAACATTTGGACTATTTTAGTCAACAATTGTCGACAGAATCAGATGAGCAAGGAGAGCGCTACCATCAAACTGCGATGCCATTTGAGTCAAGATACCGAGGAAAACGAGCTCCAGGTGCCATACTAGCCGAAATATGTTGGTGGAGTAAACATATTTTTTAATACGACCAGGAAGAAAATGAAGGAAAATGGAATAACCAGGAGGAAAAAGAATATGAGGTAGAAGAAGAAGAGACAGGCATGGAATTCTTTACTGATGAATCTGATTACTCTGATAATGATGATGTTGAAATTCAATCATTGTCGAAAAGAGCTCGTCTCTAAGGTTTTAGTACGTAAAAATTCTTTATTTTAATAAAAAAAAAAAAATTATAAGAATTCAAGTCTATATTCTTTTTACTTCATCTATTTAATATTTTTACCTACAGAGTTTTTAGATATTTAAAAAAAAATTTAAAGCAGAGTATAAAAAAATTATTTTTATGAAGAAAGATCTTGTTAAAAATTTATTTTTTTAGAAAATAACAAACTTAAAGTTCAGTTTTATGTTTTTATCTTATAAATGACTTTTTTACTACATTTTGCAACATTTTTGCTAGATGAAATAGTGAGAAATTTTATTTATTTTCATAATTACAATAAAAAATGGTAAAAACATAAAATTTTTCGAAATTTTGGTATTCAAAATTGCGTATTGAGATATAGGTTCTTCTCAAAATAAGTTTATTTGTACATGTACGAAATTTCTGCATCAAGATATGACAAAATAAATCGATTAAATCAAACAAAGGTCCATTTATAAGTCAAATTTAGCGTACAGGTAAAACTCCAAAATCTCATGAAAATAGAAAACTTCAAAACGCAATAAAAAAAAAAAATCGAGCTAACTTTTAAAAACCCAGCGAGGGTTTTGCTATTGAATAGGTATATTTTCAGAAAAAAAAGGTCCGGTCCGGTTTGATTTTGATGACCCCAAAATTGTCGCACAGTGTTATTTAAATTTTCTTAATAATTTTGTCTAATATGGATCAGGTAAATGTACTTACAGAAATTCAAACGCATTTGCTGTGCGAGCTGACGAAGCTTAAAGAAAAGGCACATGGGCTGCGTCCGGAAACGCTGTCTCAGGGGTATATTAGGGTGATTAGTGAAAGAGTAGATCATTTATATACATCCTTTATAAAAAACCATGAACAAATAATTAGGTCTATAAAGGATGAAGGCGTGTGTGTTGATGAAATTCCATACGTGACTAGTGCAACTTTTGATAGCTTCGAAGACTTATATTTCACCTTTAAAGGGTTTTTGTATGATTCTATGCCAGCCTGCTCTACAGCTTCACCGGTGGCATTGAACAGTACATTTGTGGCTCCTTCCCATCGAAATGATACATTTTACAGTGACGCTAAATTACCGAAAATCTCCGTACCAAATTTTTCGGGTGATTATTTGGAATGGTTTTCCTTTCGTGATCTTTATACTTCTCTTGTGCATAATAACAGTGCACTAAGTAAAATTCAAAAAATGTACTATTTAAAAAATTGTGTCACTGGAGAAGCTGCACGTCTTATTAAACATATTTTCGCAACCGAAGCAAACTATGATCTTGCTTGGAAAACATTAGAGGATAGATTCCATAATAAGCGTGCTATTGTTGATACATGGCTAAAAAAGTTGTTCGCGATACCAAAGTGCATTGTAGCTTCGCACTCAGCAATTCGAACACTTTTGGACACTACTAAGGAATGTATTGCTTCATTAAACAACCTTAATGTCTCAACCACAAATTGGGACCCCCTTATAGTCAATTTGACCATTCAGAAGCTAGATTCTGAGACGAGAAAGGATTGGGAAAAGTCATTACAGGCCTCCAGAGAGCTTCCTACTTTGGAACAACTCATTAGGTTTTTGGAGACATGCTTTCGTACTTTGGAAACTCTCAATGTAGACAATACTCAAAAACTTAAGTCGGCGAATATTCCTCAACGCCAACTGGTACGAAATTTCAACATAACAAACTCAAGCAAAAGTGAAAACTCTAATTCTTGCTTATGTTGTAAGAAATCGCATCGCCTCTTTAAGTGCTGGGTATTTAGGGCTTATTCGCCCACAGAAAGAAAACAATTTGTTACTCGTAATTCGTTATGTCGCAACTGTCTTTTTCCTGGACATTCGGCAAGCGATTGCACTTCTAATCATACGTGCAGCGTATGTAATCGCAAACATCATACTTTATTACATGAAGTTTTTTCAGACTCACAACCTGCTGAGTCAGTCACACCATCTCGTACTAAGCAGATGCAAGGGCTCCATGTAACTGCTCCTTTCTCTTCGCAGGAGTGCAAACGTTAAGTTCTACTTGCAACTATTATTTTAAAAATCGACACGCCTAATGGTGCTGTATCCGCACGAGCCTTATTAGATCAAGGATCTCAAGGCACATTCGTTACAGAGCAATTTATACAATTATATAAATTACCATGCCGTTCCACTTCTTTACAAGTGCGTTGGGTAAACACGCAGCAGAAAAATTGTGTAAAGAAATCAGCGTATCTTAAACTGTATTCCTGCGTAGAATACGATTATACACTACATGCAAAGGCATATGTCTTACCCAAGTTTCGTTCATATCTGCCACAACAGAGTTTTATTCCATTACAGCTTAGTTCTGATATTTCAAATATTCCTCTAGCGGATCCTGAATATTTCAAATCACGTTCCATAGATCTTATCTTGGGCGCTGATGTATATGGTTTTCTAATGAAAGGCGCTCAAATAAAAACTGATAGTGGACTTATTTACCAAAATACTCATTTTGGATGGGTTATCTCCGGACCAATGTCAACATCGGTTAAAATTAAAACAATAAATACACATCTTTGTCATATAGATGATCAGCTTAAGCGTTTTTGGGAGCAAGAAGAATTGCCAAACATAAAACCGCAATCTGCTGAAGATATAGCCACTGAACAACACTTCATTTCTACACACTTAAGGGATAACACGGGTCGATATATTGTATCGCTTCCTTTCCGAGCTGAGGTTAATGGGAAACCAGTACCAGAGTTTCATAATTCTCATTTAGGTGCTTTAATTAGACTAAAGAATATGGAGTGGGTGTTTGCCAGAAACCCAAACTTCCAAATTGCTTACCTAAAGTTTATGAGAGAGTATCAAGATTTAGGGCATATGGAGTTGGTTGGAGAATACCCCAAAAATCTTACTCCGCTTTCATATTATTTGCCACACCATGGCGTAGAAAAGCTTAGTAGCACAACCACAAAGCTGCGCGTTGTATTTGATGGTTCGAGTAAGTACCAAAATAATCGATCACTTAACGAGGAACTGGTGGCCGGACCTGTATTACATTCCGATTTACACCAAATAATACTTCGTTGGCGTAGGCATAAAATAGCTATGTGCTCTGACATAGAAAAAATGTTTAGGCAAATTGTTGTAAACCCTGATCACCAACGTTTTCAAAATATTCTCTGGAGAGAATCTGTAAAGGATCCTATAAAAATATATAAATTAAAAACTGTAACCTATGGTACAACTTCCGCTCCCTTTCTTTCTATCAGGACATTACAACAGCTTGCAAAGGATGAGTCTGATACCTACGCACTAGCCTCAGAAGTATTGTTACGCGACATTTATGTCGATGACGTTATAACAGGGGCAGACAGTCTTTCCGAGGCTTTTCATCTGCAACAAGAATTGTGTGCACTACTAAAGGCTGGGGGATTTTGTTTGAGGAAATGGTCTTCAAATTGCGCTGATCTTCTTCAATCAATCCCTAAAGAAATGAAAGAATTTTCTACTGCAGTATCACTTAGTGATGCAGATTTCATTAAATCTTTAGGATTACAATGGCATCCAGTGGGTGACTACTTTTCGTTCGTTGTTTCTTTCCCAATACCTGATAAAACTACCAAACGAAGTTTATTATCTGATGCGTCAAAATTATTTGACCCTCTTGGATGGTTAGCACCAACAACCATAATAGCTAAAATTATGTTTCAAAAGTTGTGGCGTCTTGGTATTAGTTGGGATGATGAGCTTCCTAATTGTATAAAAAGCGAATGGCTCGAGTATCGCAAAGCGCTTCCTTGTTTAGAAAATATTAAAATTGACAGGTTTATAGGCACTTCAAAATCAAGGCGATGCTGTTTACATGGTTTTTGTGATGCATCGCAAGTTGCTTATGCAGCCGTGGTTTACTCGAGAACAATTATGGAAAATGGAGAAGTAGTTGTGCAACTGCTTCAGAGTAAGACAAGGGTGGCTCCCGTAAAATTACTCACAATACCTAAGCTGGAGCTCTGCGCATCTCATTTACTTGCCCAACTGGTAGATAAGGTAGTGAAATCTTTGCAGGGGTGTGTTGAAAATATTACTTTATGGAGCGATAGTACGACAGTTTTAGCGTGGATTAGAGCGGAGCCGATTCGTTGGACAGTGTTTGTAGCAAACCGCGTAGCAGAGATTCAGCGTCTTACAAACGTCAGCCAGTGGCGATATATCCCTACATCCGACAACCCAGCAGATTGTGCAACGAAAGGCATTCTACCAGACAATTTATCAATTCATCCTCTCTGGTGGCATGGCCCTGAGTGGCTACTTCAAAACGAGAGTGCATGGCCAAGTGATATTGACTATAGGAAGCAGACCACCCTTGAAAAACGAAATGTGGTCAACATCTTGCATATCAATTCTTCAAGTTATCCACAAATTTTATACAAATTTTCTACTTTAGGTAAAACAATTTCTGTGACAGCCTATATTTTTCGTTTTTATTACAATGCAACTTCTCAACCTCGGCGCTTTGGAAACCTAACAGCCGCGGAGTTGAAATCGGCATTCAATCGTCTGCTATATTTGTCCCAACGCTACGAATATCATGAAGAAATAAAGCAATTGTTACAAACAGGTGAGCTACAGAAGAGCAATCCGATCAAGAAACTGAACCCTTTCATTTGTGGAGAAGGATTTCTACGCGTAGGAGGAAGGTTACAACTCGCTGATATACCTGAGAATATGAAACATCCCTTTTTGTTATCTAAGAAAAACCCTCTAACTCTACTTTTATTTACAGACGCACATACAAGAACGTTACATGGGGGTATACAACTAATGATAACTTTCATTAGGCGAAATTATTGGATACCAAATGCGCGTAGAATTGCGGAAACTGTATTAAAGCGCTGTTTGGTATGCTTTAAATATACAGCGAAGGTAGCAGAACAACTTATGGGACAAATTCCAGCGGTTCGATTGACTCCAGCGCGACCATTCTTACATAGCGGCGTCGATTTTGCTGGTCCAATTGATGTACGCCAATCGTCTCTTCGTAATGCTAGAACATCAAAGGGGTATATTTGTATATTTCTATGTATGGTATCAAAGGCAATCCACTTGGAATGTGTCTCCAGTTTATCTACTGAGGCCTTTATCGCAGCTTTTCGGCGCTTCATTTCACGTAGAGGAAAATGTACGCAACTATATTCAGATTGTGGGACAAACTTCGTTGGTGCCAGCAGTCTACTGCACACCATGCATCAGCGCAACACAGCATCAATACCGGAAGACCTCCGAGCATGTTTTGCTAGCGAAGGCACAACTTGGAATTTTATTCCGCCAGCCTCTCCACATTTCGGTGGTTTATGGGAAGCTGGGGTAAAATCCACAAAATTTCACCTTAAGCGTGTCTTGCAAGACCGCGTTTTGAATTTCGAAGAGTTGACTACACTTTTATATCAAATAGAAGCTTGCCTGAATTCGCGTCCTCTTTGTCCGCTCAATGAAGATGAGGAAAACTGCGACGCACTTACACCAGGACATTTTTTAATTGGAGAACCAACTCTTAATATTCCCGATGAAAATTTACTTGATTTCGCTACTTCTGGATTAAGTCGGTGGCGTATGGTTGAACGCTTAAAAAACACTTTTGGCGTCGCTGGTATTCGGAGTATCTCAGTCGACTACAAAGCCGTCCGAAATGGACCACTACTCGTATCAATGCTAAAATCGGCGACCTAGTTCTGATGTATGACGAAAGATGTCCACCTGGCAGGTGGCCTTTAGCGCGCATAGTTGAAATACATCCAGGACCTGATGGACTAACCCGAGTAGTCACTTTGAAATGTAAAGGAAAATTTTTCAAGAGACCTATTCGTAAAATTTGTTTTCTACCTAACGTGAACCCTTCCAAATTAACGGAAGATAGGATTGTTGAAGGCAGCAACGATACGGCTGTGAGTCGGGGCACAGCCATTCAACCTGGCGATAAACCAATTACCTCCAACGGCTCTGCTGGAAACAATTCTAATTTCTCCGTTTAGTGAAGTACTGCCGTCCTTGGGCCCGGGAATGTTCATGTCACATACGATAAAATTATCTCCTCTGAACGACATGTTGTAATATGTGAGCGAGGTTTAATATTGAACCGCAGCTAACCTATGTTAGCTAAAATAAACCTCCCTTTTCTTTTGGACGTCAACAGGTGTGGTCATACTTTTAACATAAGCAAATTATTAAGGAAGTAATTTCCAGATACAAAAAATCAAATTAAAAATAAAAATTATAACAAA
>JAYXIM010037130.1:0-36858 GCA_037575425.1 Anastrepha fraterculus | reverse complement strand
GTTTTTTATGTGTATGAAGTTGGTAATCTTTAAAACACCTCTGTGCAGAAGAAATTAAGTAAAATTCGATCAAATATTTAATGTGTTTTCTGCTGGAATTCTTCTAAAAACTTATGAAAGTTATCTTGTTCTCTTTGAGATCGAAAAAATTATTTCTGATGCTAGTTTTTACCTAAAATTTAAGCCAGACGACGCTTGTCGTACTATTTTAGCAAATTTTTCTTTAATTTTTCATTAAACAAATTTTTTTAATTTTTTTCAATTAAATATTTATTGTTTTTAAGGTCATTAAATTCATTTTTGATGTTAATTTTTTCCTGAAACTTACTTTTTTGAGGCTTTCCATTGAAAAAATTATGTTTAATTTATTGTTTTCAAGGCTGAGAAATCCATTTTTTGTATCTTTGTCATTATAAAATTTACGCTAGACAACATTTCAATGATCATTTTTTTATTACTATTAGAGAAAATATCATTATCTCGAGAAAAAATGTTTTTTTTAATGTTTTATGATAAAAATATTACTTTTAAAAAGAAAATATTTTTTTTTATTTTAAAATAAGAGATTATATTTTTTCTAGGAGTCTCACATCAAAACTCCAATTTATCCAGAAGTTGATTTCCAATTCAAGTTGAAATATAGGCAAATAATGAAAGCAATAATTTCATTTCTTGTTTTGTTCTTAATCCGACCTTGAGCTCATAAAATAAAAATGCGAAAATATTGTTGTTAGTTAGTTGGCATTCGTTTGAAATATTTTGGTTTGTGAAAAAAGATTATTTATTTATGGATTCTGTGGAAAACAAGCATAATATGTCATTCAGGATTCTTGCATACAATACAATAGAAACGTGTTTTTCAATGAAGTTTTTCGCCTCCTGCTGGACAAATCCAACAATCTCTCTTCGCCGTAAGTGTATCGGCACCGGTTGGTTGGTTGGAGACTACAATATCTCTAGGAATAGTAACTGGTTTAATGAGAAATGATTACATAGCCAAACGAGTAGTGAACTGAGAAACAACACCTGGATTATTCATACGATTTTCGATGTTTGCAAGGACCAATGTGTTCAATAAATAGGCAAAGTATCCGAACGCCCCAAAACTTCCGCTTTCTGCATATTATTGTGTGTTGTGGCTAGTAAAGGAACAAGCTCAGTGTCAGTCAGATCAAAATAAACTCTTTGATTTGCATCTGGATGTGCTTCATTCCATTTTTGAATGGCTTCACTTGCATGTCGATTTGTTGAATATATCAACAGGAATGGAATTTTGATGCTTTGGCCTGGAGCGAAGTCACATAATATTGTGTTGCCGAATTATGAATTACCGCAGATGAATCATCTGGATGGCTGATGGTGCATGTCTGTGTACCACCATATGCTGTGAACATTGCTCGAATGGCCGATAGCGCAACTTTTACGTTAAGGAAGCTATTTTTTATTGCTTCTAGCACTTCTTCTCTGGACGTCACTTCATCAATATCTGTTATTTGTATGACTGTTTCTTGCCGAGGACAACTGCTATTACTGTCTTGAGCTTCTCAGTAGCTGGATCAGCTTGCCGCTTTAGTTAGAATAATAATTCGTTCTTCGCCGTCTTTCTGATGCCCTTTACTATATGGCTCAGTTCCTTGAGCTCAGGTTGGGACTCAATTTTTTTTAGCATTTCTGCGTATGAGAGTTCACCGGCTTTTTTCAAGACCAATGCGCTAGGTTTCGTTGGTATTTTTTGCGTGGTTTTGGGGTTACGTTTGACCACAGTTGACCAGCCTTCACTTGATTGGGTGCCCTCCACGCCTAGGGGCGCATTCATGTCTACTGCTGGCACGCTTTGTTTCTTTACAGCAACTACCTCTTTTGGTTGGTTGGAGTAGTGTTGTTGCTCTTTAGGCCTGGCCTCTATTAATCCTCTCGGCGATTCTAAGCGGATGCCCTTGGCTATTTGCTGTGGCAAATTGGACGCATCCCGCCCGCTATTGGCAGCCGTGCGGGCTCGCTTTGCTTGCCTTTTGCGATCGTTTTCCATTTTGTCGGTTTGTGTGCTTTGATTCGCGCGCACAGTGGGTGGTTTAGATATGCTGTGCATGTCTAATGCTTTATGGTGTTGCCTCTCTTTTTCACTCACCAAGTGTTTCATTGGAATGTTGATATGCCTCTCCACTACCATCATACTAATGAGCTCTTTTATTTTGTCACCCATCACACGTAGAGGCTCCAAGTCTGATTTTCGCTTTGTCGCTTGCTCCCTTTCCTCTTCCTTCTGCTTTTGCGTGTCGCTTTTTTCCACATCTGGAGTATTATGCTCGCATTGGCGCTTTTCAGCGCGCTCTGGCTCAGGAGTGAGTATTTGTTTTCTCACAGGTGTGCGAGCGATTCTCCTTCGTCTCAGAAAAGGATTGATCGTATCGCTCTTTTCCTTCGATTCTCCGCATATGTCCGCAGACTCATTCGGCATGTTGTTGGGTGATTTGCTTATATCTGTGGGAGTCAGATGTCATTCACCTCTCACCGTAGCTGTCTGAGCAGCTGTACAGATGGTAATCAGCTATTCTCTCTCTTCCCACCAACACTTTGCACCGTTCGCTAAATAATTTGTAGTTGTCTGAGCAGATGTGCTTATATTAAGCAACTGTTCTCTCTCTCTCAGCAACAACACTTTTCACCGTTTGTTTAATAATTTCTCAGTTTTTTCTTCTTAGTTTTTTTTTTATTTTTAATAATTTTTTTTTTTTGTCTTTTTCACTCTTTTGGAGTTTGATAAAAAAATTGTTGTATTTATTCCTGGTTGGTCAATTATTCCTGTCAGAGGCACTCACTGGTCAGTGCCCTAGCTCCTGGGAGCACGCTTGCACACTTTCTTATCCCTACCGTGGGACTTTTTCCCAAACTTATCGTCACTTTTGTCAGAGCACTTGCAGAAGACGTCTTTCCACGTCTTGTATACACTTACTGTCTGTCTGTATGTGTCTGTGTATACAAATGAGCACACACATATATTTTTTTTCCTTTTTCACTCCTCTTGAGAGCCTAGGGCCATCGTACACTATTCCGTGCTCTTGTTTTCGCACCATCCCATGAGATGCCGGCATCTGTTAGTTCACGTAACATCGACCTTCTCCAAGAGTTTTTTGGTCGATCGCGACCTCTACTCCATTGCGGGTTCCAGTCCAGTGCGATGCTCGTGATGCTATCTGGTGGTTTTCTCAATGTGTGACCTATCCATTGCCACTTTCTGCGTTTAATTTGCCTAAGGATGGGCTCTTCGTTCGTTAATCTCCACAGTGCGTCGTTACTGATGGTGTTTGGCCAGGATATTTTGCATATGATGCGGAGGCATTTGTTGATAAGGGATTGTAGCCGCTGTGTGATGGTGTTACAGACCAGCCATGTCTCGCTTCCGTACAACAATACGGACTTAACGCATGAGCCGAATATTCGTAGTTTAGTGCGGATGGATATTTGCGAACTCCCCCATGCATTCGCCCCAATGCCGACCTTGCTTTGTTTAGCCTGCAGTTGACATTTTCATCTGTTCCACCATCTGCCGTGATGATGCAGACGAGGTAGCAGAAACTTTCGACGAATTCCACCGGGCATCCGTCAACTAATATCTGCTCTGCGTTATTGTGGGCGATGCTGACCTCCAGTCCGACCAGTTTGTCCGCCTTCCCTTGCATGTCAGAGAATTTGTGAGAAAGGAGGCAGATGTCATCGGCGAAGTCCAGGTCCTCAAGATGTCTGGTGAAACTCCATACGATGCAATTTTTGTGCAGGGTCAGTTGGCTCATGACGTCATCAAGGATGACGCTTACGTTGGTAGTGAATGGATCGCTGATATCGCCTTTGTGAAGCACTGCCAGTTCGGAGTTCTCGTAGAGGACTTTGATGAGGCGGATTATCTTGGCGGGAACTCCCTTCCTACTCAGTTCCAGCCATATTGCGTCTCGTTTGATAGTGTCGAACGCCTTCTTAAAGTTTACGCACAGCATGTAGAGCGGGGAGCGCCACTCAACTGATTGAGGTGGACGGCTCTTTAACCACACTATCGCGAGAATGTCGAATAAAATGCAGAAAAAGCTTGACGTTTAGGTGTGGTTCCCATTCAACATCGGCCCTTGAAATTTAACCACTCTTTATAATCCGAAATGTGTTGGCTTGAGCAACACAGCTTAGATGTACATATGTATATGTGACTGTCTATGTATACAAATGAGTACACACTTACTTCTAACTTATATCTAGCGCATAAAATATGCAACATTACATGAACTTCACGTCATATGTGCATAGTCGGTAACTTCTTCAAGTTCTTGCAGCTGCTGCTTATTTAATCAATTTTTTACTGTCCGCTTACCCATCGACTGCTCCATGCTCTAGCAGAAACGCCTCATATTACATAAGTTTATGCATCTTTCAGTAATACAGTAGTAGAAAATAGGTATACGCACACCTTACCATTTACTGCTTTTGCCATTAATACAACCCCATGCGTCATCTGTTGTGAAAATATTGAATATCTACAAATAAAGAAAAAAAACTACATACACACTCCTACATACAACAAGCACACAGCGTGTGGCATGAATAGCTATGTACAATACAGCTTTATTCTTATTTTCTCTCACCACTCCTTTCATCGATTGTTGTCACATTTCTGTATTGCCTTTGTGTTGCTGTTATGGAGACCCGTTCCATTTACTATCTGACTTTGCATTTTTCATAGCTCCTTTGCCTCTTACATTGACCATTATTGGCATCTCTACTTACTGCGTTTGTATCGGAGCTAAAACGAGTGAAGTGCAGCTTCCCCCCTCCAATGTTTCAGTTTCAATGGAGTTCGAGTGGACAAATTGCATATTACGTACCTAACTACCAACTGCTTTGTCAGAGCCGTGTGAGGCACTGAAATCGAAGTAGGTCGATGTGCTTTCTGATGCGAGTAAATAAGATTTTTACAGTCCACAGACTCAATGTACCGAGAGAGGAAAAAGGCCTTGCCTACATATTCGATTAAACTAATTCCGCTTATATGCGTCTTTTCTTATCCCATTTATTGAAATGCAAAAAAAAACTATATTCAGTTATGGATTATGAAGTGAAAGCGACGCGAATTTTATTCAAAAATAAAGTGAAATTTCATACAGTTTTAAAATCTTAATTTTTAATTCAAAACCGTTTTCACAACCTTCAAATAACTTTCCGCCTAATGCAATACGATTATGAAAATTTGTTCTTTCAATCCTAGAAACAGCTTTTGAGTTCGATCTCTGCAATAGTCTTCACAACCTGTCACGTCTCGACTTTTATCTCCGCAGTCATGTCGAAATAATGGCCTCGAAGTGGCTTTTTAACGTATTATAAATTTAAGATTTTACCCCCTGTGAAAATGTTAAGTATTTCGAAGCCACGCTTTGTAGCGCAGCCATAGCTACTTATATGGGTTTTCTCACATCTCGAGTGAATTTCTCTTATTTTTCCTTTAATAGCGCTTTTTAATTCTTTTAGAAAGACGTGGGCATTTTCCTTCAGTATTGACGCCCTCTTCCCCATAATTGACCATCCTCTTTGTATTCGCTTGTAATACTTCAAGTCCTTAGTCGTTGAAGCATCCTTTTCTACTTTACATAGAATCTTTAAAATCTGAAATATCGAAGAAAGGAGAGGTTTCATGCGTAAGCAGTTTTCTTGTTTAAGAAGCATAAGACGGTGGGTCGGTGTACAATGAGTAGGTCACCTCTTGGAAGCAACTAGAGACAGCAAATTATTTTCAAATATACACAGTTCAAAATTTGTATAATCGCTTACCTTTGAATACGTATTGCAAATAATAAAGATTAGACTCCTTTTTCGATTCAAATTCATAGTGGTTAGCATCCGGTTTATGAATTTCTGCTCCTGCTCCTTCTCGGCCCGCATGTCGTGCTGATATTAGACTTGTCGAGATGTTCGTGACATTTAAAATTGTCGCAGATGATTCTGCAATCATTTATATGATTTTTTTCTTTTTCAAACATGCTTTCTTTCAGTAAAAGATTTTCCACTTTTTCATTAAAGTCGCCTCAATCGGTTGGCCTGGGTACTGAACGGGTTTAATTGAAGATATGTATATCTTGCTTGAATATATTATCCTGATCGTAGGTTATTGATTTAGCTCTGCAAGAGCTCCCGTGATCATAAAATCTGTCTAGTTTTTCCTTGCCTAGTGAGGACCTGAATTATGACACGAAACTCAATTTCCTCTATTTATCGTTGCATTAAGTCATTAAGTTCTAAATAAAAAAACCGCATCTTCCGCCTTTCAACTCTCTTATTTCGGGAACTTTTTGACCTCCATTCGAAATTTGGTTTTAGTTTCGCTGCGAGAAGTCGTAGCCAGCTTTTGATAGTCTCCTGATCTGAGCGATTACACGTCAAGTGATCCAAGGATTTTAAGCAATTCTCGTCGATTTTTCTAAAAATTCGTTTATTTCAAAGCCAGAGAAGTAAACTATTAAATAAATGTTGGAAAAATTTAATAATTTTGAGATTAATTCAATGTTAAAAACGTTGGTGTAGAGATTTTTCAAAATGAAATATCTGCATTTATTTTCAAAATTTTCAAGGCGGATGTATGTAAATAAACTAGAAATTTTCTGAACGCTGGAGTCTATGAGAGGAGCTCCTTGCATGACTTTAGTTACAGATGATGGCGTAGAAGGATAATGAAGAAGACCGATAGTAGTATAAGTTTTTGTCATGATTTCAGCTCCTGAGATCGCAAGTCAGTCAAATGATTTTGGTATTAAACAAATAAGGGAACTCTCTAACGATTGTGACCTGAACTGAAGCAATCAAATATGTGACTGTTGCCTTCAAGTTGGAATTCTCTAAATTAAGTTATCACAATTGGCAATAATTAACAATTTTTTACCACAGATCCAGACCATCCAATTCATGTAAAATCGATCGCAGAATCCGAAAATCCACATCAAAAATTGTATTATTTTTACAAAAGTTTGGCAAATATTTTTAAAATGTTTAATTCTAATGAAAAACCAAGTAATAAGATAACAAATTTCATAAACTTTAAAACTTGTTCTGACTGGCTAAGAAATTTTGATGATCTACCTTTTTTTCTTGAATCGTAGACCGCTATTTGGTTAGATTTCGAAAACGGCTTATGTATGACAGAAAACATATTATGTTGATTCTTGGATTCAGCGACCGATTTTACTTAGGAGTTGGATGGTCTGATTCGTGTATTTATTTGTAAAAGTTTACGCCTTGAACAAATAATGCCAAGGACGGAAAGTGAACTGGAGGTTTTCAATGTTGCTAAGCCCAAGATACTCTTAAAGCTCAACAGTAAGTGCACTAACAGAAATATTCCTACTTACTTACTTAGGTGGCCATAACAACCCGTTACCGAGTTACGGCGGACCTCACTAGCTCTCTCCAGGCACCTCTGCTCCGCGCGCGCCTTCTCCAATTCTGTTCACCAAGCGAGCATAGGGTTTCCTCCAACTGGTCTTTCCACCGGAGCAATGGTCTTCCTCTGCGTCGGCTCGGACTTGGACTTGACCTCGAACACCTTCTTTGCTGGAGCTTCTTCATCCATACGCACGACATGCCCTAGCCAACGCAGGCGTTGGATGGTGATGCGTTGAACTACGTCAATGTCGGCGTAGATCTCATACAGCTCGTGGTTCATTCTTGAACGGTAGCCTTCGCCAACGCGCACAGGACCGAAAATCTTTCGAAAGACTTTTACTTCGAACACCCCAAGAGCGTCTGCATCGCTTTGTGACACTACCCATGCCTTTGCGCCATAAGCAACACGGGTATGATGAGCGTCTTGTAAAGTGTCAGTTTGGTCATGCGAGAAAGGGCTCAACTACTCAATATGCCCATACATAATAACACCTATTAGCAAGAGTGATTCTCCGTTTGAACTCCAGGCTGATATCGTTGTTGCTGTTAACGGCGGTGCCAAGATAAATAAATTCTGGCACAACTTCGAGGGTATATTCGTCCGCAATGACGTGCGTTCCTACACGCCGTGTGATCCGCGTTGTAGACAGCATATACTTCGTTTTACGCTCGTTCACCGCCATACCCACTCGTGATGATTCCTTTTCGATAGCAGAAAACGCAGCGGTGACATCTGGCTTATACCGGCCGATAATGTCAATGTCATCGGCGTAGGCAAGGAGCTGGACACATTTGTAGAAAATAGTGCCATCACGATGAACACCTGCTTTTCGGAGCACCCCTTCCATCACGAAGTTGAAGAGGTTGCATGACAGTGGATCGCCTTGTCTGAAACCTCGAACGGTATTGAATGGCTCGGAGAGGTTATTTCCTACCTTGACGGAGCCGTATGAGCTTCGCTGGTATACCGAACTCAGACATGGTGGCGTATAGGCAATCCCTTATCGGGCTATCGAACGCAGCTTTATAGTCGACAAAGAGATGATGGGAGTCGACTTGCTTTTCATGGGTCTCTTCCAGGATTTGGCGTAATGTGAAGATCTGGTCGATGGTGGACTTACCACGTCTGAAGCCGCACTAATAAGGCCCGATCAGTGTGTTGGCAAACGGCTTAAGTCTTCCACATAGGACGCTAGACAGGACCTTGTAAGCGATGGTTAGAAGACTGATACGCCGGTACTTGGTGCTGATCGTCTGGTCACCCTTCTTCCATACAGGACAAAGAAGCCGTCAGCGCCAGCCGCTTTGTTGTTCTTGAGCCGCTGAATGGCAACTCTGACTTTGTCATGACTAGGTGGTGGAACGTCCAAATTAACGTCGATTGGTGGTATCGGGTCATCTTCTACTAGGGCGGAATTGTGTGCATCATCGCCAGCAAGTAAATTGTAGAAGTGTTCCCTCCATATGCTCAGAAATATTCCATAGCACCATAATTGACCTTTGAGACAAAAAAATTGTCAATAATCAAAGGTATTTTGTAGACACTTGAAACTTGTGCTTTGTTGTATTAAAATTCAATGAGCTATAACACCGAATACCTCAACAAATTCTAAAACTTCTGATTAAAAAGTTGCATGTTTTAAGCTTTGAAAAATTGTCAAACAGTTTGGAATTCTGTGTTAAATGGTTTTTGCTGTAGTACGAAATATATTTTTGTAAAAAAAATAGCGGCGTGTACGGCAAAATTCATAATTGTATTAATGTTTTAAGGTGGCGCAAAATTTATCATCCAATTTGGTTTTTCCATAACTTTTTTTACTAAATCAAAATCCGCGTGGGAAACTCGCCTTAATCTCTATCAAACTGATGGCAGCTTGAAAGTGATTTCCCACCACCTATGTTGATTTCCAGAGCTGCAATCCAAGTGACTCAAACATTTGGAGAAAAGCGTCGGCAATAGCCCAGAGGATATATCGGAGGCTGTAGTAACTGATTCATTCTGTTTCATTTGGGATAGCAAACGATTTAAAAAGAATAGTAGTAAAAATAATAAGGTACTTACACTCACAGCCGATGTAGGTAGGTGAAACGGTTGAAGTGCCGGTCTGACACTGTTCAAGTAGCGCTAAAGCGCCGTTTTGATACCATTATGAGACCTCCAACAGGCAGATATCTACAGCCAGCCAGTGGTGTTGTTATAATGAAGGCGATTGATCGGATTTAGGTTGACGCACTGCCGCAATGACTGTATTCACACTATCCGTGCTGTTCAAGTTTCGGTACAGTCACACTCCAGCATCGATCAAGCTCGAAGAATATTTTGCTGGAGCGTGATCGAACTGGCCGCGACTTGTACTGATAGTGTGTGTGTGTGCGACGAACGATGAATCGCGACTGGACCGATGTAAGAACACAAATGTAGATGTCGAAAGATTTTACCGAACCGAGACTAGACCGAGAACGAACCGTGATCGGCACCATAGTGTGAATCTACCCTTAGTTCCCTTCCTGGCAAGCTCGTCGGTAATTTCATTTCCCTCTATGTTCCTATACCCTGGAACCCAGATTAGAGAAATGTTACCTGCACACCCAAGAGATTTGTTCTCCTCTTTACAGGAGGACGATGTTCACAGAGCGCAAATTTTTCTCTTCATGAGTGTATGGCTTTCAGCGTACCAACCTTCACAGTCTTACTCTTACTAACCGGGTGGCTAGTGTTTTGCCTCAGCTCTCGAATGTGCTTTAAGTGTATTCCTCTTTTATCTATAAATACTGCATAGTTTCCTCAGCATTCACTTGTGGGTAGATAAATGAATTTAGGCTTTGCCTACTTGCCTTTTATGTCATGACTATCAAAAAACGAAATGTGTTAACTCGCGTCAGTTTATAATTAAAAGTAAACTCATTTCCATGTCTGTGAAAATGTTCGTCATTAAGCATGCGTACATACAGACATATTTGTTGGTATTTATGTATGTATATAAAGTACAAGTTCCAAGTCCTTCATCTGCTGCATATCTACTTGCCTACAGGTCACTTGAATCCTTTACTGACAACTCATTAATTACTTAAGCCTTTAAGTGGGTAATTTGAAATTTTAATAAACGACACACGGAATGAATTTGCTCCGATGACCCTTTAACCCGTAACTTTTCAGCTAAGTTGTTGACCCGCATCTCCATTTGGGTTGCGTCGCGTGGATTTTTTGTTTTTGCTTTTTTACACTGCCTTTCATGTTTGTCCAACTACCCGCATATCCCGATGATGAGCATAGAACTGTTTGCACTGCCTATATGACGCTCAATATCCGCTTGTCCTGCCATTAGCAGCGAGTACCAAATCCTAGGTGAGTGTATCTGCAAACACAGTGAGCCAACAAAGCAACAAATTTGTGAATTGACATCGAAGGCGTGTGTTTGGCCAGCCGCCTCTGCTGATGGCGCACCGAATGCTATTGTGTGCGTGCATGTAGGGGTAAAGCGTAGGGGGACTGGGGGATGGCGCTTGTGGCTGTCGCCATCACTAATTAAGTTATACTATTAATTGTGCAAAATTGTAGGGCTGTCGAACAATTTGCGGATCACTTTGCAACAAAGCTAACAATGATTATCTATGTATGAGTGTATTTGTGCACGGATGGTTGAGTATACTTGTCCATGTGTTGGTATATACATACATATTTACTTAGGCTGAAGTATGGCAAGGTATTATTTATGCATGCATATCCCAGCACTGGCTATATACAGGGTGATCTGAAAGCAGGTATAATTTTGAATCATATAGCTTTTTAACACAGACAGCTTCTCTCCACCAAAAATCTCAACCTTCAGCGAGGAGCAAACTCCCGCACAACAACAAAAAATAAGTCGCTTTACGCTTGAAGAACTTGAAGGAATAACTAAATAATAAAGAAACGAACTTATTTTGTAGCGAATGAGCGTGGAGGTGAAGGAAGGCAAGGCATAACGTCTTCTGGCGGTAAACAGACGCAGCATCCACTTCTTGCCTCAAAATGTTACTTTAGGCCGGATTCACACTATGATGCCGATCACGGTCCGCTCTCGGTCCAGTCTCGGTCCGGTAAAATATTCACAAACGAAAAACAATGACTGTATTCACACTATCCGTGCTGTTCAAGTTACGGTATAGTCACACTCCAGCATCGATCAAGTTCGAAGAATATTTTGCTGGAGCGTGATCGAACAACAACAACAAGATCAAAATTGAATGCCATTTTTTGGCGAAAAAATGCACAAGATCTGTTTTACGTGTTCACGCGACGAACGATGAATCGCGACTGGACCGATGTAAGAACACAAATGCAGATGTCGAAAGATTTTACCGAACCGAGACTAGACCGAGAACGAACCGTGATCGGCACCATAGAGTGAATCTACCCTTAGACTACTTATAAGTAGCTTATTGAGAGGTGTAAGACCCTGCTTCGACGAACAAAGGTCACACTTTTTGAGCTCCTCATTACGCTCGCCCGTGTTTTTGTATAAAGAAACTTGTACGATGAAATAACACATGCAATTTTCGAGAGAAAAAGTCTATGAAATATTTATGGATATTTGCGGGCTGGTGTTTGCGTATATCGCACCATTGGAATGATGGACTGTAAAAGCCTTACAGCGATATAGAGTTACTAAAGACTCATTCAATCACGCAAACTAGGGATGCCAATATTATTCGGCCACCATAGCCGAATGCGTTAGCGCATGAATACCATACGGTAGTCCCCGGGTTCCAACCGTGGGCATGAAAACCCAAATGACAGACAAAGTTTTTTTGAAAATCGGCCACCCCTCAGCAAGCAATCGGAAGGTTCTGCTCCTCATAAAGATTCATCTTGCAGGGACTGGAAAAACTGGATGGAAAGTCCAGCACAGCATTTCATTCGTCCTTCAAGGTAGGTTCTTAAATATAGATAGAGAGGCCTTAGAAATCCTTCTGCATACTATACGGAACACGGTAGTCTTCGTTGTCATTTAAAGAAACTTGGGTTAGTAAAATTGAGCATCTATTGTTTTTGCGAGCTGGACCATGAATTACGAAATCACATCCTATACGAATTTGAAGCTTTCGCCAGACTACGACTCACTCAGGCCGCAGTGCACTATGCTTCTTTTTTATTTATTATAGGATTAAATCCTGTTCTTCAACAATTTTTGTACAAGAGATACAATTTTGTTTGCATTATATTGGAAACAAATATTAGTTATAAAGGGTGGTTAAATTTTAAGGGCCGATATTGAATGTAAACCACACCTAAACGTCAAGTTTTTTTTTTTGCATTGTATTTGACATTTTTCAATTTCAGACTAACTCAATTTGATCCATGGAAAGATACACAATCAAGCAACGCGTTAAAGTTATTCAGGCTTATTATGAAAACGGGCGTTCAAATCAAAATGCATATCGCGCACTTCCTGATTTTTTCGGTCAATTTAAACGTCCAAATGTGCGTAAAATCGGGAAAATTGTGCAAAAGTTTGAGCAAACCGGGTCTGTAGGAGATGTGAAAATACCAGTGCATGCTTGTACAGCAGAAAATATTGCTGCTGTTCGCGGTGGTGTGGTTGAAGAGCCGTCCACCTGAACTCGTCGTCGTGCCCAACAATTGCACCTCTCACGCTCGTCGTTGATGAACATTATGCATAAAGACTTGCATTTACACGCTTACAAGGAGCAATTGACTCAAGAACTAAAGCCTCTTGACCCTTTTAAGCGTCGTCAATGGTCAGAATGGTGGCAGAGAATGGCAACAGTGAACGACCAATTTTCGAAGAAAATCATCTTCAGTGATGAGGCACATTTTCACCTCAGTGGATTCGTCAAGAAACAGAATTGCCGCATTTGGGCGAATGATAATCCAAGAGTGATTGCCGAAAAACCAATGCTCCCACAAAGAGTGACTGTTTGATGCGGTTTATGGGCCGGTTGCATCATTGGGCCGTATTTTTTCCAAAATGAGGCCGGTCAGGCAGTTACTGTGAATAGTGTTCGCTATCGTGAGATGATAACGAACTTTTTATGGCCCGAATTGGAAGATATGGATGTGGACGATATGTGAACGGTGCCACTTGTCACACGGCTAACGAAACAATGGCTCTTTTGCGCGAAATGGCTCACGTCGCGGCGATGTCAATTGGCCGCCAAGATCATATGATTTGACACCGTTGGGCTTCTTTCTTTGGGGTCATTTGAAATAAAAGGTATATGTCGATAAGCCAGCAACAATTCAGGAGCTAAAGGATGAGATAATTCGGCACATTAACGGCATAGAACCTGAATTATGCCTCAGCGTCTTCGAAAATTTGGACCATCCGATGGAGGTATGCCGCCGAGGCCGTGGCAGCCATTTGGCCGATATTTTGTTCCATACGTAATTGACCCATACCAATATTATCATAATAAAGAGAAATGACAATAATGTCCTAAAAAAATTGTATTTTATTCAAAATCAATACCGGTCCTTGAAACGTAACCACCCTTTATATAGAGCTGGATTTCCAACACTCATTGCAGCGTTTCGGAGGTCGTCCGGGTGGACTCGTAGTCATTAGCTTTCCCGTCTTTACTGATTAACCCAGCCTATTATCGGGCCTGCGTAGCACGTGATTTTTCCATTCCCTTCTTCGTCCTTGGCTCCACCTTACAATGTCTTGCTTGTAGCATATCCCTCTAATCTCGTTTTGCATAGGATCTTTGCGAGTATGTCCTGTGATTGATCGCAATGTTGCCATCTCAACCTTTCCATTGCTTATTGTGCTGCAGTGTATCTGCTCGGGTTTCAACTGCATAGGTGAGTACTGGTTGAACGCATGTTTTATAAATTCGGACTTTGCCTTTTAAGCTTAGATGCTTATTTCGCCATATTACATCGCGTAAGTATCCAGAGATTTGAGCTGCTTTATTTATGTGGTTCTTTACTTCAGCTGGTAATTCTTATTGTGATTATAGTACCCAGGTAGCAGAATTCCCAAAGCTGTTCGATACTCTTTCCATATTCTGCTAGCTTACACCTGAGTGCCTGTTTAGATATTGTCATGCTATTCATCTTGGCTACCGATATCTGCTTAGTAAATGCAGAAGAACTTTCTCGAAGGTATACAACATCCGCTGAAGGTCGTCTTCGTTGTCCGACATTATAACTGCGTCATTACAACTGCGTATAACTCTTGCCCCTGTACATTTTACAGCACATATTATCTCGCCCATAATCAGATTGAATAGGATAGGCCTTAAGCTGTCGCCTTGTCTTATCCCTGTTGCCACCGGTATTGGGGTTGATATTACATTATTAGTCTTGCCGGAAATGGTATATTCGGTGTTGAGATTTCTAATTACTGCCAGAACATTGCGTTTTTTGTGAATTTTAACTAAAAGGCGCATTCCCAGGAGGCGAATTGGGGAATGCTTTCCATTTACGGGGGGTAAGAATAAAAAAAATATCTCTCGC
Source organism: Anastrepha fraterculus (assembly GCA_037575425.1). Classification (NCBI taxonomy): domain Eukaryota; kingdom Metazoa; phylum Arthropoda; class Insecta; order Diptera; family Tephritidae; genus Anastrepha; species Anastrepha fraterculus. Next base: position 21,980 of record JAYXIM010037130.1, on the reverse strand, counting down.
GGACCAACAAGCTATACCAAAAAAGGTCGATTAGGGCAAGACTAGTATGTAATCTACTATAGCGATACTTTATACTTATACTTATAGAGCAACAATTACCTCGGGTTCAAATGACACTATGGGCCCTTAAAACTAACTAACTATTCTTCTAAATTAATTTCGCAGAAAAATACTTGTATTTGTATCACCCTGTATAATTGTATGTATGTATTTTGAAAATCGCTGCTTATTTCATAATTACAACAACAAAAACAAAACCAATAATAATGACACAAATGTATGTCATATAACTGTATTTACGTATCAGCTATGTAGAAATGCCAAAGGTAGTTAGGTCGGTGGTCTCACGGGAAACCAAAGCGGATATATTTAAAGGACGACCGCAGATATTCATATAAACTCGTAGTTGTTGTTCTTGTTCACTTTAGTGCTATACTCGTTCATCTTGTTGGAGTTTGCATTTGATGCGATAAATTAACAACGCGTTGAAAACATACTCGCATACATACATACACACATACAAAAACACGAGTACATGACAAGTGTTGACTTTGGTTCGTTGTGTCACAGCACTTCAATGTTTGCCTAACCAAGGAGTGTATGTGACTTGGAACCGAATCGGTTTGGCTTGACAGCGCCAAAGGCAAACAGACAATGAAAGCAAGGAACTACATAGCGACACACATAACACAACATGGCATAATAACATAAGCGTGCAGCCACGCACCGCTGCATCGCTATGCCGACTTGCGCTAAACAAATACAATCAATTAAAGTACTACTCGCTACAGAATTCAGCGCACAGCAACTCAGAGTTTAATGCAAACTCAATTTGAGGCAATTTAAGTTATCCGCGACATGCTTTGTATGATTAATTTGTTGGCATCTTAGCTTTGAGATGCTTGGTCGGCGAGTTCATACATTGCGACCTTGACTAGCACATCCACTATTCCTAAGCATCTAGAAAAAAATGAGCCATTTTTGAACTCGCTTGCAACACAAGCTAAAGAAGTAATTGTAACCCGGCAGTAAAAATTTGGCAGGCTCGCATTTATTAGGTTGTTCAATAAGTTTTTCGGTTCGATAAGAAACACACAAGGGTTTAGGGTTTGCAATTCACTTTATTATTCAGTATAGTCACCCTAGACTAAACAACCAGTGTCTTACACTCGCACCGGAAGTCAGGTATATCGGTGCAATACTTGACCCCAAGCTCCACTAGAAGCTGCACATAGAAAATTAAGTTAAGAAGGACAGTATAGCCTTCTACGCCTTTAAATCTATGTTCGGCAAAAAATGGGTTCTCAAGCCACGTGTCATACTTTGGATGTACAACTTAGTGGGTTTGCCAATTTTGACATATGGATGCCTAGTTTGGTGGGTAGCTCCTCAGAAGGGCTACAACACCACTAAACTAGAGAGAGTGCAGAGAACTGCATGTGTGGGGATCATTGTTGCTCGTAGGTCCCACTGCTGCGCTCAACGTTATTCCGCACTTACTTCTTGTGGATTTTCAAGTTAAATCAATTGCTGCCCAGAGCGCTATTAGGTTGAAGGAGATTAGCTTCTTGAGACAACTTTCTGTAGGACATGATAGCATTTTGAAGCAGATCACACCTTCCTTCTCTGTTCTTCGCACTGATCTCTCCATCCGCAAACTGGGATTTGAGGGTTGTGCTAGCGCTCTCTTTCCAAGCAGGCAAGACTGGAAAGAGGGGAGAGTCGGCACGGTAATGTAAAGGAGCGCAAATTCGGTGTAGGATTTGTTGTGGCAGAGAGACTTCATGGACGAGCGTCTCGCAATAATCCGCATCAAAGCACGATTTTTTCACATCTCGCTAATTTGCGCCCACGCCCCGACGGAAGAGAAGGACGATGCGACCAAAGATTCCTTCTATGAGCGCTTGGATCGTTCCTATGAGCGCTGCCCCCGCCACGACATAAAAATCGTGCTTGGCGACTTCAACGCCAGGGTGGGAAAGGAGGGAATTTTTGGTCCCACAGTCGGAAAACTCAGCCTGCACAACGAAACATCCGGTAACGGACACAGGCTGATCGACATCGCCGGGGCCCGAAGTGTAACACCCTCCCAGTTCCCAAAAATGAATCACTTCTTTTATCGTAATCGTGGTGCACGTTTATTCATGTCCGTCTCACCCAGCTCACCGTACTCTACTACGTACTCTCCGGCTCAGCTCTCCACACGAAGCATGGTAGTCTGCAGCACCAGATTCCAGCATGAAAAGACCCACCAAGCTACCTGGCTCTCCCCTGATCGAAAAATGCGAAACCAGAGCGATCATGTTGTGATAGATGGAAGGTACGCATCTAGTGTATTAGACGTACGTACGATCCGAGGACTCGGATCATCGCCACTCGACTCTCACTCCTGCTCTCAAAGAGCACTGCCCAACAAACCGGCATGCACGAACTATCGAGCAACATTTTTCGTTCGCTACGTACCGCCGCCGATGAAGAATCAGATTCCGGCGAGCCCGAAAAAACAATTGGTACGACGAGGAATGTCATGCTGCCGCAGAAAGAAAGGATGGAGCCTATAGAGCCACGCTGCGATCGGGCGCAAGGCGAGCCATGTGGGATCGCTAAAGAGAGCTAAAAAAGGAAGAGACGTATTATCCGACAGAATAAACGAGAGGCCGTGAGTGCGAGGAGCTTGAGATGCTGGCCAACAGGAACAGCGGTCGAAAATTCTATCAGAAAGTTCGGCGGCTCACAGAAGGTTTCAAGACCGGGCGTTTTGCTATAAGAACAAAGACGGCGAACTGGTGACTGACATCCAGAGCAATCTTAAATTATAGAGGGAACACTTCTCGAACCTACTAAATAGTGATAGCTGCGCATGTCACAGAGAATGTGAAGATCCCGATACCTCAATCGGCGACGACGGAATTGACGTTCCGCTACCCGACCATGACGAGGTGAAAATAGCGATAACGAGCAAACAAACAGTCGGCGCACTCGCGTATTGGCACCTATGTCACTGTTGACAGTTATAATTTCGAGGTTGTAAAAGACTTCGTTTATTTAGGAACCAGCATTAACACCGATAACAATGTCAGCCTTGAAATCCAACTTAGAATCTCTCTTGCCAACAAGTGCTACTTTGGACTAAGTAGGCAACTGAGCAGTAAAGTCCTCTCTCGACGAACAAAACTAACACTCTACAAAGCTCTCATCATGCCCGTCCTAATGTATGGCGCAGAAGCTTGGAAGATGACAACATCCGATGAAGCGACGCTTAGAGTGTTCAAGAGAAAGATTCTGCGCAAGATTTTTGGACCTTTGCATGTTGGCAACGGCGAATATCGCAGACGATGGAACGATGAGCTGTAGGAGCTTTACGACGACATAGACATAGCGCAGCGAATAAAGATCCAGCGGCTTCGTTGGCTGGGTCATGTCGTCCGAATGGATACAAACGCTCCGGCTTTGAAAGTATTCGATGCGGTACCAGCTGGTGGTAGCAGAGGAAGAGGAAGGCCTCCTCTGCGTTGGAAAGATCAGGTGGAGAAGGACTTGGCTTCACTTGGTGTGTCCAATTGGCGCCGGTTAGCACAAAAAAGAAACGATTGGCGCGCTTTGTTAAACTCGGCCAAAATAGCGTAAGCGGTTATCGCGCCAATTAAGAAGAAGAAGAAGAGAAACGCTCTGAACTAATTTGAAAATTTTCAGAGAATATTGAAGTTAATCTCATTAATTAGTTACCCATAAATTTTTTCTCAAATAAAACATTTATTAGGTCCACCCTTTACGAACACAAATATGTATAATTGGCACTTACACCCTTTTTTGCTATTTGACCGACCTCTTCCTCTTATTTGTGGTATGCGTCCTGATGTTGTTCCACAAATGGAGGGATTTACAGTTTAAAGCCGACTCCGAACGCCAAATATTTTTTAAGAGGAACTTTTTCATGGCAGAAATATATTATACTTGGAGGTTTGCCGTTGCCTGCTACGGGGCACCCACTATTAGAAAAACATTTTTCTACCATTTTGCTGTTTCATGTGCGGAGATTCGAACCTATGCACTTCCGAATAGTAGTCACGCACCAACCGATTCGACTACACCGGCCGCCGACCCTTTACGAACACAAAACCATATTTTCATAACTTATGAAGTGGTGTGCGCCCGCTTTGACTTCCTAATCTTTTTGATTACTTAAGTAGACGCACACGATACTAAATTGAGCGCTTAATAAGCGGCGCAAATATTTACGAAATTAATTTTCCAGCGATGCGTCAAAATGTCGCGCGCCATTGCAACTCAGAGAGTTCACTTTGGCTTTGTTTAATTTGATTTCACTTTTTATAATATAATATTTGCCACTCAAAGGAGTCTCTGTAGTTCGGTTGGCTTGAGCTGAGAACTTAAATTCAAATGAAATACAATACTTCTATTTGCGCCCTCTCGCGTCCCACGCTGTCGTGCCATTCTCGCCACACAAATATGGAGTATGTAACCCTAAACAAGAATTAGAGTGGCAAAAGTGGCGCTGGTGTACAAATATTTGTTTGACTGCGAGTGTAAATAGATGGAAGCATTGGAACCATAGGAATGGAAAGTGGAGATGAGGGTACAAGCAGCGTTGGTTGGCGGGAGAGACGCTAATTTGTTCGTACTCGTGCAAGTTAAAGCGAAATGAAATTGATATCTGCAAATATTTTGTAAAATGTCATTTGAAAATTATGCTATGGTAAGAGCTTTGTAAACATACAAACATACAAATAAACAAAACATGCACACATACAAACGCACTTCATTTGTTAAAATATTAGCAAATATGTAGGTGAAATATTTTATTAGGTGATATTAAATAATTTGTTTTTAGTAAAAGGTGCTTTTCACCAACCATTGCTTTGTAATAAATTCACAGCCAAGCCCCCAAAAGCCTTAATTAATGCACTTCAATATGTAGATCGAGGACACTCGGCAAACACACACACACACACCACTTAATTCTGCAGTCCTACACATTCGTACTCACAAAACAGTACAAAGAGACGGGCAGACTGATTTTTATTTTTTTTTTTTGGTTTGTAACTAGCGCGAAAATAAAATTACAAACACTAATTGAGATTGGAAAATCCGTCACGCACAATCAATAACCGCCTAAGGCAAAAGTCATGCTTTGTGGAAAATACTCTTTCTTATACGAAAAAAAAAAATCTTAATAAACAAAGAAATTGAATATCACTGGTTGTATATTCGCATTTAAAACAGGATGGGGCTAAATGTACCGTTTAATAGTAGCCAAGCCTTGTTGTCAACTGTTTCTAAATTATTTGAACTCACTGTTAAGCAAAAGTGGTATTTTGCGTCTAAGCGATTAATCTGAATTAACCAGCATGGCTTCATGTAACAAATCTCACATTTTCTCGGAATTTTGTCTGTAAGCTTTAACTTTATATTTACTGCTGTTGATTATACCTGTGGGCAAAAAGTAAGGTGAATTTGGTTGTAAAATGAAAATTCTTTATTTATTCTTGTAAATCAATTTCATCCCCTTCAAAATAATCCCTTCTCAATGAAATACACTTCTGCCAATGATTTTTCCAATCCCCGAAACATGTAAAATAGTCCATTTCCGGTATAGCCATCAGCACCTTCTTCGATTCAGCTTTTATCTCCTCAATCGACTCGAAACGCGTTCCCCGGAGTGGTCTCTTGAGTTTTGGGAATAGCCAGAAATCCCACGGAGCCAAATCAGGCGAAATGGTCACGAAAAACGAGTGCAGTGTGAGACGGTGCATTATCGTGATGCAAAAACCAAGAGTTGTTGGCCCATAATTCTGGTATTTTTAGACGAGTAGCTTCATGTAAACGCCGCATAACGCTCAAATAATATTCCTTGTTAACAGTTTGGCCAGGTGGAAGGAGTTCATAGTGCACCACACCACGAAAATCGAAAAAAAAACTGTCATCATGTCCTTTATTTTTGAACGACTTTGACGTGCTGTTTTCGGTCTGGCCTCGCTTTTAGCACGATATTCGCTTGATTGGTCGGTTGTTTCAGGGTCGTAAGCATAAATCCAAGTCTCATCTACCGTAATGATGCATTTGAGCTTGTCCTGATAGTCTGAAAGCATTGTTTCACACACTTCAACGCGACGACTTTTTTCCAAGAAACTGGGAGTTTTCGGTACCAAACGAGATTTGACTTTTCGTAGGACCAAATGGTCTTTCAAAATGGTTTTCACAGATCCTTCTGATATTCCGATCATATCAGTAAGGTCTTTAACAGTCAACCGAGGATTGTTGAGTACCAACTCCTTCACTTTATTGACGTGTTGGTCATCTGTTGACGTTGATGGTCATCCGGAGCGCTCCAAGTCATCAACACGTTCTCGAACCTCTTTGAAGTCTTTGTATAACTTATAAACATTTTTCTGCAACATAGTCAAATCACCAAATGCCTTCTGCGACATGCTAAACGTTTCCGCAGCCGAAATTTCATTCCGCAAACAAAATTTGATGACACTTCTCTGCTCAATCAAATCAGACATTGTAAAAATCGAAAAATGCACTCTTGGTCGTTTGGTAAACACAAGCGTAAATATATTACTGATAATGACATTCACATGAAAGTTGGCCCAGATGTTATTAACAGTGCTGCCAACTCATGAAAAAAATAACTAGAGCGAAATTTTAATCCCGCGAAGTTTGACAAATAAATTCACCTTACTTTTTGCCCACAGTACTTTAGCTATTTTTACTGAAGTGAGCCAAATTGACTCACGCAACAAAATCTGCATAGAAAACATATTTTACATACAAACTTAAATTAATTATGATTTTGTAACTCTACATTCCTCATTCAAAACTCTATAAGCTTTTACTTTGGGGCATGATTTTTTGCGAGTATATGCCATCATGCCTTCGTTAATCATCTATTCAAAACACTATTTACCGAACCAAGCAAAATGTGCCTTTTAGCGTAGGCAGTTGCACCCGAGACCACTTTGAATACGGAATAACCTGGTAATCTACTTGCATCTCTACCTTCTTTCAATGTTTTTCACAAAGACCCATCAGCAGCTTTTTCGGTGGAAACTTCTTTATTGGAAGATGCATCAATAGCATCTAATTCATTTTCGATTTTAGAATCGGCAATAAACCTCGCGCTGTCTTCATAAGATCTTTTTGCCGTGTATCTCGTTAAACCACGTTCCTCTTAGCTGGAGAAAACCAATTCCTAGGGCTGGAAGGAAGGGCCAGTGTCAGATATTTCCGAAAGTTCTAACTAGTTCTGTTGTATCCATTACAGTGTACTCCTATGTATGCATATATACTCCAATAAATATTATGTATCTATCATATAATAACGCATCAACACACGCCCTTATTCCGATTTAGCGTCAGTTATACCTACATACCAAATTAGTAATTAAAAAAAAAAAATCTTAAAACTCACGCAACTCTATGAATTTTTATTATTTACTATAACATAATTTCATTAAATTTACTATAACAGTAGTGTACTAAAAAAAAAAATCCTCAATATCGGATAATATCGAAAAAATGATGTCAAAGTTGAAAAAATATAGAAAAAATAAAAAAATACCAAATACTTCCGTCTACAGCCTCGTCAGTTATCATTTCAGAAAAATTGTCAATACACTGTCAAAAAGGCTTGTTTTTGTGCTTTCGAACTAAAAAAAAAAATTCAAAATCGGATGGAAATTGGCGAAGTTAGTAGTAATTGTTCACATCAACCTACTGAAAAACGGTTTTTTGGCCATACAACGAGATTTTGGGGGTGTATTGGAAATTTCTCCTATACCATTTTTCTTAGTTTTACTATACCTACAAGTTGTGCTAGGTCTCCATAAAAGTACAGGGTGGCTGATGAAAGCCGCTACCAAAAAAAAATTGAATAACTTTTTTTCTTTTTAAGTTATCTGTTCCATTTTTGTTTTAATTTGCAGATTGATCTTTAAAATTTATTAAAATGGATAACTGGGACACGCAAACAAGCATTTGGATAGTCCGCCGCCGCTATCACGCACTGGAGTCCGTAGTTTTGGTACAGAGAGAGTACAGGCGGATGTTTGGCGGCGATCCCCCGAGCAGATGGACTATAATGAGACTGGTGACTCATTTTGCTGAGCAAGGAACAGTCGCAAGAAGGCCTTATCATCGAAACCCACCAGTTCGGACGGAGGAAACGATCGCTGCTGTAGCTGCAGCTATACAAAGAAATCCAAGGGTTTCAACAAGAAGCTTATCTGCTCAACTTGGTGTCAGCCGACAGTCTTTGCAAACAATAATGCACAAAGATTTAGACTTATTTCCCTACAAAATTCGAATGGTTAACAAACTGAATGCAGCAGACTTGCCGATTCGCTTGGCATTTTGCCAGAAGATCCTGCAAATGGTGGAAGAAGACCAAAACACGTTAAACTGCCCTTTCATGTCTGATGAGGCCCATTTCGATTTAAACGGCAATGTGAACAAACAAAATTGTCGAATATGGAGTACTTCTAACCCACAGATACTCCACGAGACGGAATTGCATCCTCTTCGCGTGACAGTGTGGTGTGCGGTTTCTTCACGCTGTATTGTCGGGCCTTATTTTTTTGAAGAAAATGGTCACACCGTTATGGTTACTGGAGACCGTTATTTGAAAATGCTGAAAGAATTTTTCTATCCAGAACTACGCCGAAAGAGAATTCCTTTCAACTCTGTGTGGTTTCAACAAGATGGGGCAACGTCTCACATAGCCCAGACTGTTATGACAGAGTTGCGACGAAAATTTCCCAATAAACTGATTTCAAGAAACTCCGAATTTCGTTGGCCCCCCAGGTCGCCTGACCTTACTGCACCTGACTTTTTCTTGTGGGGTTTATGTAAACAAGAAGTTTATAAAACAAAGCCAACAAATTTGGATGAACTAAAACAATCCATTCGGGCAACAATTGCGGCTATTCCTGTCGCAACTCTCAAAGCAGCAATGAACAACTTTTTACTAAGATGCCGCACTTGTGTCAACGAGCATGGGGGGCATTTAAATTCAATTATTTTTTAAACTAGTTAAGCTACATTTAATAAAATTTAATGACCTTCAACTTGAAAAAAAAAAATAAATGAATTCCATACACTAAAAAAAAGTTATTTGAGTTTCTTAATGTAGCAAAATTCATCAGCCACCCGTATATTTAGTTTTTTTTTTGTCATTCAAAAATTACAAAAAAAACAAATTCACAAATGTTTTAAATTTGTTTTTTTTAAGTTTATTTTATTATACAAAAAATTAAAAAAATATTTCACCTTCAAAAATTGCACAAAAAAAAATCAGCAATTATAATTTGTTTTAAATCAAAAAATTAAATTATTTTTAAAAATAATAAAGTCAACTGAAGATATTTTACATTAAAACAATCGCTATCATAATTTTCAACATTGAATAAATCTGAAATTTTTGTATACAGTTATCACCAGTTTAGTTCTTACTATACTTCAGCCTACAAATAATCCAATTCCCAAAAAGCTTGAAAACCATGTTTAAAATGCTTGCATCGCTTAACATGGCATCGCGCATATGATTTTCCTTTATACTCATAGAGATGTAAAATTGCATGAAAATTTAAACAAAACTGCTGAAAGGTGGCTTTAAGTATGGCACCTCCATGTCTCAGTTCCTACATGCAGATGCTTTTCTATGCTTTTGGAAGCCAAGTGTACGAAAAAAGAGATTTTGTATGCCCTATTTAATCCTTGAGTTCCTACTCTTACTTCCCACTTTCAAACGATATAAATAAAATTAAATAAACCACACAAAAATGTAAGTCATATTTCTTGCATATAAACACAATCCTCATGGCACAATAGCCCAAATAATCAGAAAATAAAATACTGTCACATCAAAGTGTGCAACAAAGCGACACCTGAAGGTGATACAAAACGAGGTGTGGTGAATACAGTTACAATTGAAGAGTTATAAACTACTCTTTTCTAACTTTACATATTTCTCTTTTAATTCTAATTCACCAATTTTTATTATACTCTCTCGCTCTCGCATACACACCTACATTCTCACTCGCTCTCACTCTCTTTCTTTTGCATTAGTTTGTCGTTAACTCTCGGCACATTCGTTTTTTTTTCCTCTCAATACAAGGCACAGCCTCCTAAATGTATGCTGCTTCACTTGTTGTGATGGAAACAGCGCAGAGTTGCATGCAGTGTTGAATTCTCAGAAACTGCAGACGGCTACGAGTCAACTCGTCACTATACAGGCCTTTCTCAAATTAGCATACTCATGCTCTTGGGCTGAGCTGGAGAAGCAATAGAATAGTGCCTTGTGCCGTGTTTGGTATTTCGGATATGTTGTGCCACATGGCAAACATTTGCTTCGCTGAGGAGCAAATGATTTACTGCTGAGTAGTTATTTATGTATTACCTAAATTTTAAAGAGTTTTTTTTATAAAGCAGTTTAATTTAAACTTCAACGGAAATGAGGGTGCATCCTTTCATTTAATTTGTATCTTCCTGCTGTTGCATTCTTTCTTGCTTCCCTTTTTTTAAATGTTGCAAGCAAATTCAAAACATGTCAACACAATACAAATGCACTTTACATGCGGCAGCTCAATTGCATAGAGTTAAGTTAAGTGAAGTTGAGTTAAATAAAAACATTGTAGGGAATGCAAAAAAGACGACAGCGGAAAATAGGTCAGTGGCACAGAATAATAATCGCATCGCAACGTTGGAAACAACCACAATTACATGCACACACAGCAGCATAGCTGTATACATACATACCCGCGTAACCTATGTTTGTGGGATTTTGTTGTTTATCTGCTGTTGACACTGACGACGGGAGCGAACAAACCGGCTGCACTGGCTCACAAGTGGTAGTAGCAGAGGCAATAGTAGCAGCAGCAGCAGCAGCCAAATTTGTTGTACTGCTTGTGATGAATTGCTACATATTTTCAGGCGTAAGAGCTCCTACGTCTCTCCGTATGACTTGTATGGCATGAAAGCGACTTTTTCACATCTCACTCGGCCGTTTTTTCATGTTTTCTTTTGTGCTTATGCATTTTGTATACACAACAGGAATAGTATATTGAATTTTTTTATATCATTTTACTGCTGCGAAATAAGTAGTTCTGTTACTGGGAGTGTAAGTATTATATATTGCAAATTTCACATTCATTTCTTTCATCATACATACATACCGTCAGCGTTTAAATAAAGTGTGCGCCGCATATTGATAAGTTTTGACTATTTATTTACTTTCAATAATTTGTATATGAAAATGTAGCTCACACTACTATAAGAACCATTTAAAACAAGGTTTGGAATCTATACTATAAAGGTGAATGTCTGTACATTGTCCGAGCATCACTATGAAACGGCAACACCAAATGACGTAAAAATTTGTATACATTCATATTTTCACCCAATGAAGGTGATGAAGGCATGTTTTTATGATGGAACTCCTTTCCCACAGCCCCCAGGCCGCGCCACCACTCTCATTCGTCACTAATAATCGAATATTTGCTTAAATTTATTCTAAAAAATCTTAGTTTTTCCTATTTCCCACTATTTATAGCACACTCTAGACTTCATAATTCGCATAAGCTGTTCAACTATGACCCATATGCAAAGTTCAAAAACGGTTTGAGATAGAAAATTAATAAAAATAATTTTGCTTGATATTTTTCTGATTGGTTGTTTTGATTTTATTCAACTAGGCATAGCAACGGATGCCGGGTATTGTAATATTATGGTTACTAATAAACAATTATTTTCTATGAAATTATTGTTTGTAATTCTTTTATATACATATCCTAAATCCCTCAAAACTACTCCCACGCGAGCGGGGCCGCGGGTTAAAGCTAGTATTCTATAAAATTTGTAAATATTCGCTACATTTTCATCGAAATTTCAAACTATTCACTCTGAATTTAAAAAAAACTTTTGGGTATGCAGTTACATAGCACATGGGCTGAAAAGTCCCGGTCCTAGCAAAGAAAACACGATTTTGGTTTGTTCAAAATACGCTTTTTCCATGAACCTAATTTCCGTCAAGAACAACGCAATCATTCCAGTCCAGCTGTACATTTCAATACCAATTTTGTAGAACGATTTATCTTTTGCCTCAAAATGGGCTCAATTTCAGCGATAACCTCTTCATTCGAGTGAAATTTCTTACCGGCGAGCATTTTTTTTAGGTTTGCAACAGCCAGTGGACGCTGGGAGTAGTCGCTAGAAGCAGTTCGAAGTTCAATTCATGTAGTTTTGTTATTGTTTTGTTTGACTTGTGACACGGTGAATTGATTTGATGAAACAAAAGTTTTTGTATTTGCCATATGCGGTCGTTTCTTGCAATTTCGGCCTTCAAACGCTCCAATAACGCCATATAATATTCACTGTTGATGGTATTTTTCTTCTCAAGATAGTCGATGAATATTACACCACGCACATCGCAAAATACCAAGGCCGTAAGCTTTCCAGCCGATTGTTGTGCTTTCGGGCGCTTTGGACGAGGTTTAGCAGTTGCTGCGAACTCAGATAACGATCGTTTTGTTTCCGGAGTGAAGTGATGGATCCACGCCTCATCCACTTTTACAAATCAATGCAAGAATTCCAGTTTATTACGTTAAAATATGGCCAAACACTACTCAGAATCCTTAATACGTTATTCTTTTTGGATAACAGTGTTTTTGGTCATCTGTGAGCAAACGCGGCACCCACTTTGAACAGAGCTTTCTCATAGTCAAATGCTGATGCAATATAAAGCCAACACGTTCTTTTGATATCTTCACGATATCAGCTAACTCACGCAACTTCACTTTTCGATCATTCAAAACGATTTTTTAGAGTTTTTTGAATTCTTCTAGTATCACCGCCTCATTCGGACGTCCATGGCGTTGTGCATCATAGGTGTCTCTACGACGACGTTTGATGTCAGCAAACCATCGTTTTATTGTTGTTCTGATGGAGCGGAGTCCTCTTAACACTTTTCAAGCCACTGCTTAGCTTGAAGGGTATTTTCCCCCAACAAGAAGCAGTGCTAAATTAAAACACGAAGTTATTTTTGATCCATTGCTTTGAAAAGAACAAAAGTAGCGTCACCCTTAGCACAAAAACTCATGAACTATTGAATATCATGAAATTTTATCAGCTGTCTTTTTAAGGTTAGTACTAACTGAAAAAGAGGTGAATGCAATAAAACTGGTAGTATCTATATGTTAGGCGCGGCACTTTTCAGCTCATGTGTTACATGTAAATATTTATATTTATTTATTTATTTATCTACTGATTCAAGCTTAACACAAAAAAGGTAAACCTCATAATTATTTCTCCTTTTACTTTGTATGAAGTGGAGAAAAAAGAAAGCAGCCCAAAGTGGACTGTTGTTCGGAATTTATCGAATGCAATCCAAACAAAGTTAACGGCATTATCAAAGGAGATCAGGTAAAAGTTGAGCAACTAAGCTAAGAGAAAAGGTAACATTTTGCTCAATTAAAATTTGTATAATAAGTAAATTATTATTTCCTCTCATTTTTTGGTGTTTTAAACGCATAAGCGACTACTTTACTTAGTTTTAAACTTTTTACTGATAAATCTTTTTCTTAAATGCTTCAAAGAGGCTTAGTGAATAGTTGCAGTTGCGCAAAATGTTCCTATTTATTTTTTGCCATTACAACTTTGCGCTCTGATTTCGATGGCAATCGCTGTTACAAGCAAGTTGCGAGTTTTGAAATTTTTGTTAAACGTTTAAAAATCAAAACTCCATGACAAATTCACCAATAAAGCAAGTGATTTGCAGTGGGTTTTGCATTGATTTGTATTTCGAATCGAACATCTCACTTTTAATAAGATTGCTGAACGCATTTGAAAATCCGATTCAGAAATCCAAGTCAGCGGGAAATCAGAATGCTCCGAATCATCTGCCTCAACATCAAGAAATGAAAAATTATTTACTGTGTCATGCTTTTAAAATCACAAACATGTAAATGTATATATTTTACTTAAATAAACATATTAAAATATGCTTAGCGGAGGGAACATTTCCATCGATACGGGAGCGACAAAGGCTGGTTCTATTGCGAAAAGGCGGCAAGCCTGCAAATGAACCGTCTAGCTTCAGACCAATCTGCCTACTCGACTCCGAAGCTAGAGTACTGAATCGAGTAATTTATAACCGCCTCGAGAACGGCATCAATTCTGCCAGGGAAATATCTGACAACCAGTTTGGATTCAGAAATGGAAGGTCCACCGTTGACGCTGTGAATACTGTGTACAAAAAATGCATAACAAGTACCCAATGGCGAGAAAGTTCAAAAGAGTACTGCTTAGTAGGAACTCTGAATGTAAAATTATCATTCAACACCACAAACTGGGCAAAAATCCATGGCGCACTGGAGAAGATTGAAGTATCACCTTACCAGCGAGCGATTATACGAAGCTACCTCGAAGAGAGCGCACTGGATTACAACACAGAAGCGGACAAGAAGAGTTACAAGATTAAAGGAGGGGTCCCCCAAGTTACTGTGCTTGGACCATTACTCTGAAATATCATACACGATGGCGTTCTACGGCTTAATATACAATGGCGCCAAAACCATCGGATTCGCTGGCGATATCTCAGTAGTCATTACTGCTAAGAGACTAAGTGTCTGCGAAAAAGCTAATCAGACTAAAGCGACCGGTAACTCATGGCTGATGCAAGACGGTCTTCAACTCGCCGAGAAAAAAAGTTCTCATATCTAGCCGGAAAGAGAGGTGGCAGCTATACAAATTGGAAATCAGCAATAAAATACCTGGGACTAATGGTAGACTATCGTTCAAGATACGCCTGGAGTATGCGACCTAAAATGCATCAGCGTCTGTAGCAGAATTACGCGGGCAATGCTAAACGCGCGCAGGCCAAAGCAATGGTGATGCCAACTTTTAACAGGCGTGGTGCAGAACCAAACACTATACAGTGCTCTTGCCTGGAATCTGGCTACGCTATATTTCTCGTATCTCCGATGCATATCGTTAATGTGCGTTTCAGGTATGCTTCGCTTTCAAAACTGCGTCGGAAGAAGCCGCGCTAGTTATCGGTGGAATGCATCCAGTGGACATACTGGCAAACAAAGCTGAAATCGTAGCTGGAAGCGAAACGCAACGCTTCGTAGCACGGGGAACTAGTGCCCAAACGTGTCAGCACAGATGAAACAACAGAAAGGGCCCGTTCCAAATATGCCAAGTTGGCTAAAAAGAAAACACGGAGAAGTAGGTTTTTACCAGACTCAGCTTTTAACCGGGCGTGGATGCTTCACAGCGTACCTCCATCGGTGCAAACGCTAATCGGATCTCACTTGTGAATACTGTGATCTCCACCATATATACTTCGAATGTGGCCGATTCAAGGGATCTAGATTGAAGCTTCGCTGCACACTTGCGCCAGTTACTACCCTGAATCGTTCGTGCAATCCATGCTACAAAGCCAGGGGAAATATACGGCAGCATGCGGCGCCATAGCAGAGACGAGGAAGAAACTCAGAGCTTTAGACAGACTGCGGCATAAGAGAGGAGCCTTATTCGTCGAAAAAAAATTTAAGTAACTGCTCCTTTAATAGTAAAAAAGGTTAGTATTTTTTTATATTTCTGTTCTTTACCACGTCTAGAAAAGCTAAGGGGCACACACTTTCAACAAGGCAGAGCCCACCTTTCCCACTGCTCTTGTATAGTTACAATATTTTGTTCAATTCCGAAGACTTTAGGAATTGTTCAGCTGAAAACAATACTTTTTTTTTATTGCAACTAGTTCACAAATATTTACAAATGACTAACAAGCAACTTAATTATGATAACATTACACAATTTTCACTCTACATGACACAAAGCATATCTATGGAGGTAAGAGATCGCTAGGCTTAGTGCATCTGAGCCTTCGTACTAATCCGTTGGTTTCAATTAAATTAAGTGCTTCTTCATTGATGTGGTTTATTAGTCTTTCTTTATGGGCAACTGCAATCTTTGCGATTTCAGTGTTGACGGAGTTTATTTTAAGGTCGCGCTCAATGTCGGAACTTCTGCAGTACCATGGTACTTTGACTGGCGCACCCCCATAGCTGCGCCCCATAACTCCATACTGGCCTTAGTATCTGCTTGAAAATTAACAGCTTGTTTTCTATCGTGAGAGCTGAGCCATTCATGCCCATGAGCCATTGCATGTTTTTGAGTTTAATGTCAGACGGTAGGTCATGTATAAAGATAAGGTACAGCAGAGGCCCAAGAACGCTGCCTTGAGGTACTCCTGCATTTATTTGTCGAAGACTTGAATAAGCATCATCTTGCTTGACTCGAAAATAGCGATCTGATAAGTACGAATCCAATATTTCGTAGTATTGCTTAGGAAGTATTAATTTTAGTTTAAAAAGCAAACCTGTGTGACAAACTTTATCGAATGCCTTTGCCACATCGCGGAATACGCCAGCACATACTTTTTTATTTTCGAGTGCTTTTTCTATTTCGTGCGTGATCCTGTGTACCTGGTCGATTGTAGAATGTTTACTTCGAAAACCAAACTGGTGTGTTAGAATTATTTTTTTTTCGTTCTATTATTTTATTGAGACTTTTAATCAACAGCTTTTCAAACAGCTTTGAGATCACTGGTAGGAGTGATATAGGTCTATGCGATGAAACTTCGTGTCCAGGTTTGCCTGGTTTTTGGAGCATAATAACCTCCACAGTTTTCCAGAGAATAGGAACGTAATGAAACTTAAAAGATGCATTCATTATACTAGTGAGAATTTGGATGCTTTTAGGTGGAAGCTGCTTGAATATTTCTGCAGTGATTATATCGAAACCAGGGTATTTTTTATTTTTTAGCATTTTAATTTCTCTTTTTAGTTCGGCGCTCGTGACTCGTGGAATTTCTTCAAACTCTTGGAGCACGGATGTAGACAGGCTTTCGGATGTTGCCTCATGAGGTGTAAAAATATCAGCTAGATAATCTGTATATAGTTCTGCTTTCTGGGAATTATTATTAGCCAATTTTCCTTCTTTTATCTTGAGAGAAGGACAGTGCATTTTGGCCTTTTTAAGTACTTTGTGCATTTCCATAAAGAGTAATCCACACGACGATCGTTGGCCAATGAATGCAAGTCATGCATTTTGTTTATCCTAGTTTTATCTATAGGCTGAAAACAATAATGAAAACACAGTAAAATAATAATGAAAATGGTTGTATTGTTTTTCAAAATATTCTTTTTCCAAGCCTGTACACTTCTATATTCGCCTCAACCAATTTTCAAACCACTTTCGCCACTCAGAAGTGGATACCTCCGAAACGAGCTGTTTCAAGGCTTCAATAGCCTCTTCAGGTTTTGAAACACGTTGATCTCGAATTTATTTATGTTGTTCGGGAAGAAAACGAAATCATTAGGTGCCAAATCAGGGCTGTAAGGAGGATGATCCATTATTCGATCTTTTAAGTGATGAAAAACTGTCTTATGAAAATTATGATCTTCAATGGTTTTTTTCCTAGTCAGTTGCTTTATTTTACAAAACTAGGATTAATACGCCATATTTCAACTTGACTAACGTAAAATTTCAAAAACAAAAAACATTAATAATTGTAAAAGTTATCGCTGTTTGTGTGGAGCCTGTTTTTATAGAAGTCCTCATGGCTTTGAGAAAAACGCATTTAAAGTTTTGCTCCTCAAATTTTCACTAAATATTTTTAAGGAAATGCAAAAAAAAAAAAAAATTTTTTTTAAATTCTGACCAGCCCTAACGCCTTACATGAGTCGATACGTGAGAGCTCGATAAGCTAATGAAAGATTATTCCTCTTCAGCAGCTGATTTTCCTTGATGCTCCGAAAACTTCTCGCAAACAAATGGTTGTCTGATACTCGGAATTGACTGTTTTAAATGTCTCTATTGGAACAGTTGTGACAATGATTAGATTTTCTGAAAAAACAGGCGACCATTTGCTTTGAAGTGCTTCTTTCGCGAACAACAGCACGGAATAGATTGTTTCTGGCAAAACAACCGTCTTTGGACTGCCTTTACGAACATCATCGTGCATGGATTGACTGATATGTTGGATCTCGTTGCATTAGCATCCTTAGCGCCAAGTGTTGTGCTTCAACGCGAAGAGTCAAATAAGTTGATTAGTGCTTTTCGGTATCTGTAATCGACGCCGAAAATCATAATAAATCGTCGCACGAAAATTTTCAGTAGTTAATTTCATTTTTTACTTACTGAAAAACGAACAATTAAATCTGGTTACTAAAAATATTATAAATAAGTTTATGCTAAAAATACTGAACTTTTCGATAAAAATGTCGAATTACAGCGCATCTCACGTGGTACTGCAAAGTTGCAAAATGTAAAGGCGAACCTCGTAATGATTTTCTCTGTTAGATTTGGCCAAAGACTTCACAAAAGTAAGAACTAAACTTTATGGAACAATGAAATAATATCCCCTTATCAAGCAATGGTTGGGACAGAATAAAGATTTGCTGTTTGAGAAATGGACTACAGCCGCACAAGGCAGCCAATATGTGGTAAAAATTTTAAGCAGTTGAAAGAGTTTAAATTTGACAAAAATAATTTTAACACGTTGGCTGCCAAAGCCTTTTTAGAATTTTGATCGTTCAGTAGCAGTGTCATGTAACAATTTTGGTCACCTGAGGCCAACAACTTATGTATGTTCGTTTTTGTTTCTTAGTGCCTAAAAATAAGTTTTGACTACTCGCGACTTTATTTTGGTCGCTAATTTTGCAGTTATAATGGTTTTTGGTGTCGCACATTTTCATGCGACATGGCCTGGGAGATCATAAAACATGTTGTGGGGCCACGTCGCACGAAAATGTTCCATATTAAAATGTACAAAAATGTGCGACGTGGCGACAGGGTAACATTTAGGTGTCGCATGAAAACGTGCGACGTGGCAGCCAACGTGTTAATAGAAATTTTGTAATAAATTTTTTTTTAATTTGACATTTAGGGGACGATATTTGTACTTGTAAAACCAAATTCTGATCAATTAGTGCAGCTATTTCCGTATTGAAAAGTAGCTGATTACTTAAATTTGAAAAAGAAAACTGTAGAGAAAAGCTTCAAAGCAGAAATTATAAGAATAAATTCGAATTCTTTCATATAACATTTTTCAAATATTTTATGTCCTTACATCTACATACATATGTATGTATGTTTCTATGTATGTTAATGATGAAATTCGCACAAGCCAGCTGTTCATGCTCAGCGCGGCCCCACTCATTCTGCGTTACGTATACGCACTGGCGCCTAAATCAGCACGCAGCAGTTGAATTCATGATTCATGGTTTTATTTAATTCACTCAAACGCCCTCAACGAAAGGGATAAAACTTTGTACAAACATATATATGTACATACGTGCATAAAACTACGCTTGAAAAAATAGAAAAATTGTGTTGTTTGTGGTTTGAAAATTGAGAGCATCAATGCTTCGCTCGCTTTTTACTGCGGCTGTGTCCAGTTGAAGCGTTAGCTAATTTGTTGCTTTAGTACCGAAAAAAAAATACATGCATATTCTTTATAGTTTTTTTTCTGTTCATTTCCACCATTTTTTGCTATTGTTTTTGTTGTTATTTTTTTTTTGTTTTTTTTTTTTTGCGGGCGCTTTGTTATTTTTGGCTACTGTTGATTTAACAGCACAAATGAACCGCAAACACAAAATAAGCGGCAACCAACAGTCGCACAAAAACAAAAACCAGACAAACAATAACAACAGCAACTGCAAATTTTGTTCGCAAAGTTGAACGAGCACGCGGATAAAAAGAAAATGCAACCAATAGAAAACAATAACAATGTTGGTCGAATTGAATGCAAAAAAAAAAAACAATAAAAAAAGCAACAAAAAACATGAAAAATTCAGTAAACTACCAACGCAGACACAACATCAAATTCAGCGTAGAGCCGAACAAACAGAAGTGCCTAAAAGGCGGCAATGCGTTTTCCACTCATTTCGGCCATTTCGTTTGTTATTATTTTAGGCGGTTTCTGATGTTTTGCCATTGCCATATATTTTTTTGTTGTTGTTGTTGTGTGTGGACTTAAAATACTTTAGTATATTTCTGTTTTGGTGTTTTTTTTCTGTTGTTTTGTCTGTTGTGACTCTTGTATCTGTTGTGTTGCAATATGCTCTTGTGGATTTCTGCTCTGTTTGCGTTTTGTGCATTATTATTATGTTATTGTTGTTACGTTTTTTCACCACAGTTAACATAACGATTTGTTTCTTCTTTTTTCCGCGTAACATTTTCTGAGTGCTCTACCCATTTGCTCTTTTACTTCCGCTTGCAACTGCAACATTTTGCTGGTCGAGTTCCCGACGTAATTATTTTTGCACGAAATGTAAATTTTTTACGTTTGAGCCCATAAATTAACATGGTTGCATGCATTCGTATGTGTGTATGTTTGTACTCTGCATAGAAATACACAGTTTACAACAATTGATATTTTGAAAAATACGAATCAGCCTATTGCGTTGAAATAAATTTTTGGCGAACGTCGCTGTTTTATTTGTTATAATTTTATTTTTACAATTTAATTTATATTATATTTTGCTAGTTATGTTAAAGGTGTGACCTCACCTGTTGACGTCCAAAAGAAAAAGGGAGGTTTATTTTAGCTAACATAGGTTAGCTGCGGTTCAATATTAAACCTCGCTCACATATTACAACATGTCGTATGTGACATGAACATTCCCGGGCCCAAGGACGACAGTACTTCACTAAACGGAGAAATTAGAATTGTTTCCAGCAGAGCCGTTGGAGGTAATTGGTTTATCGCCAGGTTGAATGGCTGTGCCCCGACTCACAGCCGTATCGTTGCTGCCTTCAACAATCCTATCTTCCGTTAATTTGGAAGGGTTCACGTTAGGTAGAAAACAAATTTTACGAATAGGTCTCTTGAAAAATTTTCCTTTACATTTCAAAGTGACTACTCGGGTTAGTCCATCAGGTCCTGGATGTATTTCAACTATGCGCGCTAAAGGCCACCTGCCAGGTGGACATCTTTCGTCATACATCAGAACTAGGTCGCCGATTTTAGCATTGATACGAGTAGTGGTCCATTTCGGACGGCTTTGTAGTCGACTGAGATACTCCGAATACCAGCGACGCCAAAAGTGTTGTTTTAAGCGTTCAACCATACGCCACCGACTTAATCCAGAAGTAGCGAAATCAAGTAAATTTTCATCGGGAATATTAAGAGTTGGTTCTCCAATTAAAAAATGTCCTGGTGTAAGTGCGTCGCAGTTTTCCTCATCTTCATTGAGCGGACAAAGAGGACGCGAATTCAGGCAAGCTTCTATTTGATATAAAAGTGTAGTCAACTCTTCGAAATTCAAAACGCGGTCTTGCAAGACACGCTTAAGGTGAAATTTTGTGGATTTTATCCCAGCTTCCCATAAACCACCGAAGTGTGGAGAGGCTGGCGGAATAAAATTCCAAGTTGTGCCTTCGCTAGCAAAACATGCTCTGAGGTCTTCCGGTATTGATGCTGTGTTGCGCTGATGCATGGTGTGCAGTATACTGCTGGCACCAACGAAGTTTGTCCCACAATCTGAGTATAGTTGCGTACATTTTCCTCTACGTGAAATGAAGCGCCGAAAAGCTGCGATAAAGGCCTCAGTAGATAAACTGGAGACACATTCCAAGTGGACTGCCTTTGATACCATACATAGAAATATACAAATATACCCCTTTGATGTTCTAGCATTACGAAGAGACGATTGGCGTACATCAATTGGACCAGCAAAATCGACGCCGCTATGTAAGAATGGTCGCGCTGGAGTCAATCGAACCGCTGGAATTTGTCCCATAAGTTGTTCTGCTACCTTCGCTGTATATTTAAAGCATACCAAACAGCGCTTTAATACAGTTTCCGCAATTCTACGCGCATTTGGTATCCAATAATTTCGCCTAATGAAAGTTATCATTAGTTGTATACCCCCATGTAACGTTCTTGTATG